>CM076901.1:41475284-41573497 GCA_039519145.1 Kokia cookei | reverse complement strand
TGCAAAAAAAAAATCCAACATTGTTATTAGGTAAAGGTTAACCATCTTCTTTAACAGTTTCAGTATGCAAATTACACTAGTCCTGACTACAAAGTTAATGGAAAAAGGTCCTTGAAGCTTCAGTTGATTAACCAAAGATCAGACTTCTCTTTTGCACTATTTTCAAATGGTTTGTAAATGTAAGTTACAGAAGTTCTTGCCTACTTGGATTCAGGTGTGAGTCAGACACGAAGGTGTGGTTGGTTTGAACTGAATCTGCTCTAATATGCTGATTTGAACTTGTCTCTCAAAGTTGTATGGCGGCTTAGAAGAATGATAGAATCATCTCAGAATCATCTCTTTTTTATTTTGTTCCATGAGCATAAGACTGTATTTGCTTAACTTGCCGATGCTATGTAGCCCTAACTCTTCATTTTTCTTTTAAGTACTCATGTCAAACACATATTCAGACAAGATTATAAAGGCATGATCCTACAAGAATCCTTCGAATAGGAAAAAAAAATAGAAATATTTGTGTCTGAGATATACATATGTATTGGATGTTCATATACGAACCCGAGTATTCTAACTCCCTCACATCTTTTGTTTCCAATCTTTTACGTTCCTCAGTTGTGTTTAATGCTACTTATCATATGAAAATCATGATTATTTTCTGAAATTACTTGTGGTTAGTCCTTTTTTGTCAGTCGTTTATTACCTCTAATCCTTGTTACATTTCATAATTAGCCAAAGCTGGTGGCAGTGTCAAACACGGTATCTTTCGCAAATCCGAATGCCCCGGTTTATCCACGCTTAGCACAAGGAAAGCAATGGGATGAAGTAAATGACGTCTTTCCTTTTCAATCTTGAGCAACATTTTTGTCATGGTAGAAAAATTCTCCATTGATTTGTCGGTCTCATTTCTCAGATGACTGTAACTTGGACTAGTGGATATGGGATTGATGAAGCAGAGCCTTTTGTCCAATGGGGTCCTAAAGGAGAACATCAACAACATTCCCCAGCTGTTACTCTAACTTTTGAACGTAACAGCATGTGTGGTACATAGCTCTTTCGACTTGAATTATATTTCCATGTCATATATATATATAACTTTCGTTGCTCCCCGTACCCCACATTTGTGTTTGATGCATATGCGAACATTAATTATATTATAATATAGGTTGAGATGGTTGATTCTCTTTTACTTTCTATTAATTTGAACAACTTGGTTGTCCTGGTTCTCGGGTATGCTGGTAATCATGCCATTTCACCTTATCAAAGTGGATTCTTTTGTTTTCCTTTCCTTTCCTTTAACAGTTATAATTTTCTCCTTTTCCTTTTCATTCTATAAATGCATCATCAGGTGCACCGGCGAGGACCATCGGATGGCGTGATCCCGGATATATACATACCAGCTTTCTGAAAGAGTTGTGGCCGAACAGAATGTATTTTCTTGGACTCCTTATGTTTCTTAAATCACTAATATCTGATATCCATATCTGATACATATTTGGACATTGGTATAGAAATATGGTCCTCTAAGAATCCTCCAAATATATAAAAAGAATTTTAAAAATTGAACATATGCAAATCAATATCTGACACTTACTTGAATCCAAGTAACATACTTTTAACTCCCTTTTAATATGAAGGTATACCTACAAACTGGGGCATAGATTGTTCAAGAGTACATATGTTTGGAGTCAAGAATACCAGTTTAGAGCATCTCCATTTCCCGGTCAGAATTCTTTGCAACGTGTAGTCATTTTCGGGGATATGGGAAAGGTTTGAATCCCATTTGCAACTTCTAATTACATATTTAGTAACTTGCATGAAGTAAAAATTGTCATGATTTTCTTCTTTGAACTTTAAAAATATGACGTTCTTCTACGTTTGGGACTGGCCGTTTCTTGAGGTTAAAACTTTGATCTTGCAGTATGAAGCTGATGGCTCTAACGAATACAATAATTTCCAGCGGGGCTCTCTTAACACCACTAAACAGCTTATCAAAGATCTGAAAAACATTGACATCGTGTTTCACATTGGAGATATATGTTATGCCAATGGATATATTTCACAATGGGACCAATTTACTGCACAGATTGAGCCTATTGCATCAGCTGTGCCTTATATGCTTGCAAGGTTGGCCACTAGCATGGTTTGCTTGAGCTTGTAGTCTACTTCTGATTTTCACCTTATGTGACACTCGATGTTGATTGTCTTCTATTTAGTGGTAACCATGAACGTGACTGGCCCGGAACTGGATCTTTCTATGAGAACAATGATTCTGGAGGTGAATGTGGTGTGTTGGCTGAAACTATGTTTTTTGTTCCTGCTGAAAACAGAGCTAAGTATTGGTATTCCCTGTCACTAACTCTTTATTTTCCTTGAAGTGCTTATGTCTGACAAATATCCGTGTTAGACACATAGATCTATCCGACCGTTATGAGGCCAAGCAATATAGTGGGTATATGAATTTTTCCTATAACAGTTGTGAATAGAAACAGCATGTTGACAATAACATCTCCATTTCGAGCAACATAGTTGATATGGATACGGAGATATAACTTTCTAGGAACACTCCGAAAACATGAAAAATAATGAACGTGCACATGTAACCGTGTCCCAGTAACTTAGGTCTCTGTACGAGTTCCTAAATGAATTCATTTTCTACTATAACTTGTTTGCATTGGATTTTATTTTCACAGGTACTCCACTGACTACGGCATGTTCCGGTTCTGCATAGCGGACTCAGAACACGATTGGAGAGAGGGAACGGAGCAATACAAGTTCATCGAACACTGCCTAGCATCAATTGACAGACAAAAGCAACCATGGCTGGTCTTTCTTGCACATAGAGTTCTCGGCTACTCTTCTGACCTCAGTTATGCCGTTGAAGGATCATTTGGAGAACCAATGGCAAAGGAAAAACTTCAAAAACTCTGGCAGAAGTACAAGGTTGACATTGCCATCTACGGCCATGCGCATAATTATGAAAGGACATGTCCTATATACGAGGTACCCCTAAAACTTTTTTGCAATATTTAAGGCAGCAAACTTTGTGATGCTAAGATTAACATTGAACTCACTCAAGGATAAACAAACCCGGAGCTATATATTTGAGATTCGAATCTCAACATTTTCTCTTATACTTAGCTAACAATTGATTTTTGGAAATGGTCCATGGTACAGAATCAATGCACTGACAATGAGAAACGACACTATAAGGGCACACCGAAGGGAACAATACATGTTGTTGCGGGTGGGGCAGGGGCAAGCCTTTCACCATTCACCACTCTCAAGACCAAATGGAGTTTATATAGAGATTATGATTATGGATTTGTAAAACTTACTGCTTTCGATCATTCCAACCTGGTGTTTGAATACAAGAAGAGCAGCGATGGGAAGGTTTATGATTCTTTCAGAATATCCAGAGATTATAAAGACATCTTGGCCTGCACTGTGGATAGTTGCCCACCAACAACACTTGCATCCTGAAAGATATACTTCAATTTGCTGTCATTCTCTTGAGTTTGTAAATATGAACCTCAAAACTGCATGTTTTTTGCAGTATTTCAGGCTTGCCCTTCTAATACTTGTACGTATCAAATATTATTATATTTCAACATATCTTATCTTTTAAATATTTTTTATATATTTAACCAAAAACTTTTGAAGATGAAAGGTGACAATTTGTCGAGACGCACTGCAAATGCAATATATATGCTAACAAAGTTGACATACGAATAATAATAGTTTTCATCTTGAAACTCAACAGCTTACAATGGGAATATTTTCTTGTACTTGAAATACAACAAGAAAGATAAGTACAATAACCCACATCCAGCACCTGTTATAATGAGAACCCAACTAAATGCAGACGGGTAGTCAAAAATCGAAGCTGCAAAGTTCATTCCAAACACACCTGATACAGCAGCGAATAATGTGGCTACAAAAGTCGCCGCAGTGAGAAGTAACTCAAATTGAATCAATTGGTTCTGGACAGTGCCCTGTTCAGCAAAACAGGAAGAAAATTTATCTTTGATTAATATTTACTTTATGACTTCCCCAGTGGCAATTCAATTTTTTTTTCATTTCTAAATTCACATTGTAAGTTAAAAGGTTTTGCTTGGTAGAGTGGAAAGAAAATTAAAAAGATGGAAAATTGAGAGGATAAAAAACTAGGAGTGCTTGGTAGGAGAGATGAAAAAATGAAAAGAAAGGTCCGTTTTCTTTTCATCCATTGCCTGGTAAAATTAAAAAATGAAAAGAAAATAAAATATTTGAAAACTACATAATTTTGAACTAATATACACATCTCTTTCCTTTTCTTTCGTCTCATCATTCCAATTTGGAATGATTGATTTTTATGCATTAGGATAGAAAATGATTCTTTCATATTTTCTTTTCTCTCACTTTTCTTCCCAACCAAGCAAACTCAAAATTTATTTTCTTTTCACTTTTGCACTCTCTCCTCCCATCTCTCCACTTTTCCACCCAACCAAGCAGACTCAAAATTTATTTTCTTTTCACTTTTCCACACTCTCCTCCCATCTCTCCACTTTTCCACCCAACCAAGCACACCCAAAGAGAGAGTATCATTGAAACAATCAATCAATTCTCACCAATTTAATGTTGATCAGATCTTCAGTGTCATCAATGTATTCTTTCAGCTGCATAACCAGTAAGATTGGGCATCAGTGGTTGAGTATAATAGGTTACTAAGTACTGGAAGAAAAAACTACTTGTGGCGCTTGAAGTCAATGCAACATCTATGTGTTAAACTTAGGGGTGGCAAAAACAGATCATTCTCGGTTCTTGGACCTCTAGACCAGTACGATGTGACCACACTAACATATCTACAGTATAAAGTTAAAGGTCTCTTACCGATAACAACTTGCTAAGAGTATGATCAATGACAACAAAGTATGCTTCAAGTAACATTTCAAGTTGCTCAATATTATCCCCACCATGTGAACTAGTTAAGCTTCCTTGTTTACTTGCAGTCACGATACTGCTAAATGCCCTTTGCAATCTTGGAGCTCCACTGGTCGGTGCTATTGGTGAAACAGGAGCAGATTTTGAAACTTGTCTGATCCCACCAGAAAAATTAGTTAGAGGATTTATTTCACGGGGGGTGTTGCCCTCTGACCTTAGTTTTTTCTCTGTGAGGTACATCTCAGCCATGTCACCATCATCATCCATAAGATGCTCTAATTCATCTCGAAGCTGAAATTTCAATCTAGAATCAATTATATAAGAAACAAAGCTACAATAGGTGTATTCCAAAACACGCTGTATATAAATATCTATACCTTCTGAACTCGCTGGGTTAATGTAAGGAGGTGACCTTTTAACCTTCGAACACGCTCCAGGTTAAGAGTATTAATGGATGATGCTAGTTCATCTAACACCGGATATATCTCCATTTCCAGTTCTTTCACCTATAGAAAATAAATTTTCAGAATGTAAAGGATTTTAGCTTATTATAATTTCATATCAACATGAACACTGATTTCCAAATTCTTTACTTTGGTTTAGCCAGCCAAATTATAAGAGGCAAAGTCAAGGGGGCAGGCAGGGGTCTCGGCCTCACCTTGGTTAAATGGAAAATTTTCACTTTTAGCCCTTCTTAAAAGTTAATAATTCAATTAAAGCCTTGTTAACCCCTTGATTAAATGGAAAATTTCCATTTTTGGCCCCTCCCAAAAATTAATAGTTTAATTTAAATCCCTTTACCACAAAATTTTTAGCTTTGCCCCCATGAAATTCTATAATTTTATCTCGGTCCCCATAACACAAAATTCCTTGTTTCTCCCGTGCTATTTACCCTAACCTTTTTTCTATAAGACCAGAACCTATAGTATCACAAAGATACACTTGGCCTCCTTTTTTCTATACGACCAGAACCTATATTATCACAAAGACACATTTGGCTTTATCGGATGATGATGCAAGCTAAATACAAAGATCTACGCATTATATGCAATGAGTCAGCTATGAAAACATCATATATACTGAGACCACAACCTATCCGGTGTATCAATATATAAGTGTCTCTCAAAGATGCACCTCTAGGATATCCCCTCAGTGTCAAGTAAAAGAAATTCAATTGGTTATGTACTTGAAAAAATATTTCAAGCATTTTTAACAGTTAGCTAGTGGTAGAGGTTATGGAATACCTTTACATCAAGGGACATGCAAGTTAGCTCCAATGCCAGTTCCAGAGCCCTAAATTCAAATGGCAGGTCATCTGAATAAAACAAGTAGATAATGTAAGTATGTAAGCATGTTATATGACAAATTCGAAACTGCCAAATAAATTAAGAAAGAAAGTGAGACAAATAAGAACTGCCATAAAAACTCTTTGGGGACTAATAAATTTAGGAAGAATCATTTAGTTCAAATTAGTAAAGTTTTAATTTTCTGAACTCAGAAAGATGTATCTGTTTCAAAGGAGCAGCATAGCAGTCAAATTCAGTAACATTTTCATATGCTTCTCCAAAAAGGATAACAAGTCAGTGTATATTGTGGGAATAGATTAGAGTATATCAGATATTTTGTAACAAATGATTTCAACAGCAAGTAGAAATCAAAAAATTGTTTATTTAAGACTCTTTCAGCCATCCACTTGAAACCAAACTAAACTACAGGCTATTAGAAGAAGCATTTTTACCAGATTGGTCTTTTTTTGCCTGAAGACGCTTGCATAATTCAGAATCTATATATTGGACAACATTTATGTCCAAAGAGTTCATCAAGATAACCTCCTCAGCTGTAATTACTACTTCATCTGCTTAAGACTGACCACAGTGGTCCCTTCCTAGCATTGTTTGTAGCAATAAATAAATAAAGAGGTATCAATAAACAGCCTCAGGTCCCTGGATGGCAAAGAACACTGTCTCATTATTTTAGCTTTATCAAGCTTCAAAATCTTCACATTCCCATCTTGGTCAATGATTGACTAATTTACTGCCGTGTCCTCTCTTCACACCTGGAAGGCCAGATCTATGATTTGAATGTGCACTTGAAGTATTCCTTTCACAGTTATTGGAAGATGTAGATTCAGGAAAATCAGATGGAAGAAAAATCCCCCTGTGATTCTTCCATTGTCTTTTGGTGTTTCCTCCTTCAATTCCAGCCAACAGTATTGCAAAGAGGTGATATATCAATTGCCATCGCAAGAACAGCAGCAGCCTCGCTCATGAGATGGGAATCAAATATATTTGAAACTTACAGTTCTTGATATTTAGGGTTATTAGATAATCCTAAAACTATAGGCAGGTTCATGACAAAGCAAGAAAAAGAACTCTTTAAAATTAAATTACTGCTTTCAAAGAAAAGGAGGAGGAAAAAAAAGCACAAAAGTAGAAATAGAAAAACCCAAATTAATAAACCAAACAAAAACTCTGCTCATTTTAGCAGCTGAATATTTACAAGCAGGGAAAAAAGAGGGAGGACTCCACCTTGAGTGCTATGCTTCATTAGTCAATTCAACAAGGGACAAAAACCAGCAATTGCTCATTGCCCAACAATTAAAGAATGTATCAACGATTAGATACACAGTATGAAGTTGACTCAAGCAATTATAGTTCTCTATCAAAAAGCACAAATCCCAACATTCTATAAAGCCTAAGAAAGCATTCGAATACCAAATTAAGAAAACGTAATAAACATGGTTTAATTTTATTAATCCATAGTAAAACGTTAGCTCAAACAGATATAATTCTCTAAGAAGCAACATCATACCAACAAAAGAAAATCACTAAAATAGCATTGGAATACTAAAAATAGTAATTTATTAAAGACCGAAGTAAATAAACAACCGAATTTTGTTTAGAAGAATACGCGTGAAAGCAAGCAAATTCCAGGAACAATAAACCAAAGGTAAAGGATCAAGAAAAGGGTAGAAAAAATGACTACAGTACCATTCTCAAAACAAAGGTCCAAAATCAGCAAAGCGTCTGATTGAATCAGGCATTGTCTTGTTACACTAAATGGAAGCCAATATGTTAGTGAAGCAGCGGATGGAATGGACTTGCCACCATTAAATTTCGGGAAGCTTTGCCGTTTTCGAATTTTTACAGTTGATTTGGCAACATTTTAATGTAATTAATCTGCAAATAAACAGATAATCAAATAATCTATTGTCTTCCCCTAAAACCAAAGTAATTCAATAATTCAAGAGGAAAAAAAGAAGAAGAAGAAGACGAAAACGACCGTGAATGCTAAAGAAGGTCATACTCATTTATATCCATGTATTTAGATTTTACAGATTATATTATGCGTCAATATCCAGACTCAGCGACAGAAAAAATAAAAAAATTAATATTTAGAGGAAATTAGGTAAAACTAGGTGAATTGTATTTTACCATCATGCATTTTACATTTTTTATTTGAACAATAAATTTATTTAGATGAAGTTAAACAAAAAGTGCAAAATAAGTTCTTTTATTAAACTTTGATACACGAATAATAGCGTGTTGACCTTTTATAATTGATTGATTGTTATTTTTAATTAATTTATTTTAATTTTTAAACAATTCCACAAATATATAAAATTTTACAATGTAAATTTTAATTTTTTGATTTGTGATAATCACCTAACATAAAGATATCATAAACCTAATCCCAATCATGTTTGGTTTTCCAAATACTGCTATAAATGATAACTGAAAATCTGTATTCCATTTATTAATCACCTCAAAATAACAAATATATTTTCATAAATGCATACTTATTAAATTAAACAAAAATTATCCAATTATAGTTAATTTAATCTATAATGAACAAATACATTATTTACCATATACCGGGCTTATGCACTCAATATTATTCAAAATTTAATTAGGCAATTCTAAACCTCCAGATTTCTAAAATTTTAATTCAATTATGTCTTTAAAGAAAACCCCTTCAATAATTATTTATATTATAACACTTAGTATTATGATAAATAATCTAATATTTAAGCATTAATTGAGTTTATGTAAGTTTTCAAAATGTATAAGTACTAATTGCTATAATTATAGATAGCTAATTAAAAATATAAAATAAAAATTACTGTACGTATGTGAGATATTAGTTATTAAATTAATTATAAAACTTTAGACACATTATATTTTACTTAAATATTCTTAAAATATAAAACATTTACCTTATTCTCAATATTACTCTTCAATAAAATAAATTTAAATTTCTCATATCAATTTGGGCACTAATAAAATTATAAATAATACTATACTTAATTTATAATGGGCCAACACATGTAAAGAGTTCCTTGAATTTCAAAAGAGAAAAATAATGATAGAAAAATAGTAAATTTTGATAATTAAAATAATGGTAATAGAATTAAAAGTGGTTGAGTAAAATGATGAAACACATTGCACTCTCAAGGAAAAAATTTAAGTTTAAATATTGGAGACGACATTATTACAAGGAATAACCACAATCTAGAATATGGGTTATAAAACGGACATAAACAATAAAAACTGAAGCAGAATTTGAGAGAAATAAAAAATAAATTAGTGTAAAAACAAGTAATATTTTTTTATATAATTAGTGTAAAAACAAATTATAAAGTTAAAATATATATTTAAAAATATTATATTTTAATATAGAGATGTTGAAATTTTCATTATTTTCAAGACTATTATATGTTTTACTTAAAAAAATACTTTATAAGTGCATGTGCTTTCCACTAATTTCATTTATGATGTTTAAAAAATTCAATAATTATGGATGGTATAACTTTTATCATATAAAAACCATGTTATTGTTAATTTGTTATTGCCAAAACTGTAAAACAGTCTTTGTAAGAATAAGCACTATATGATGTTTCACTCATCGAAATTTTTACAGTTTGTTACATTATGATTAATTATATCTTAAATTAAAGTGAATTTAAGACATTTTTAATATAAAAATTTAATTCTTAAACACATGTAATATTTGAAATTATAAATTAATATTGCATAAAAATTAAATTTCACAATTTAAAATAATATTTATAAAATAATATCTAAACTGTATTTAACTGAATTAAATATATAATAAATCTTCAAAGTATGTGAATGAATTAACTATATATATATATATATATGCAATTTCAAAGTGTAAAATAATAACAAAACTCAAAAATTTAAGATTTATATTTAATGTGTTTTAAAAGAAAAAAAAGTAGTCAGAAGTGAGAAGGAGATAAAGTGGACAAACAATCTTTCTGAAGAGATTTTTTTTTCTTTAAAAAAAAGGTGAGAGGATATCATGTAAAATAGTTTACTGTTCCCTTCCTCTTTGTTTATTTTATTAAATCTAAAATTTAAAAAGAAAAAAGAAAAAGGGAAAAGAAAAAATATATTTAAGATTAATACATTTAACCAAACAATATATTATGAATATTGAAAAAATATATCAACATAGAATAACAAATCATGACAGCGTGTAAAAAAAAGAGAAAGTGTATTATTATTGTTATTATTATTATTATTATTATTATTAAAAGAATATTTATTGATAGAAGAAAATCAAATATATAATTAAGATTTAGATAGAAATTAAATACATAAGAGCAATTGAAAATAAAAAGAAAAAAGTTCTGCTTAAAGATCAAAGTTGAAGATATTTCGCAAGTGATTTTTTACAAACTTTGAGCATACATTTGAATAAAAGGACTTAGGAACACGTTTAGAAGTATTTTGGGCGTACTCATGTGAGTCATGTCGCAACCACGAAATTTTGACGCCACAATCTTATCATCCGATATCACAATCACGGAATTGTAATGTTGCGATTTAGTCATCAATGTTTCGACGTCACATAATTTACGTCACGATATCATTACTCAATAAATTTGTCCGGATGTCAAAAATTTTCATGCCGTGACGTCGCATCTGTTTTTAGCACTGTACTATTTTAAGTAGTTTTACCTTACAGAGTTCATTTTAGATTTCAATCGCCTTCGATTAATCTCGAATAAATCCTAGATAATTTTAAAACTTTGAATCTTGTCTAAAACATATTTTAATTATTTTATAAAATGTTTTAAGTTTTAATCTTTAAATAAATCTAAAATTTATTACTTATATATGTTTCAGTAGCATCTTTCATTCGTATTAATTGTTTGAAACAGGGAGTATGTTAATATTAAATGACATTTAACCCTATTAACTCTTATGAATCTAGAGCTATTTATATATATAATATTATATAGATATATAAATTCTAACATATTAAAAACCTATAGTATCCCTATTTACTTTTATGGCTCCTTTAGAAGTTGGTTTTAATATAATATATAGAAATGTGTTATTAAGAAAGGATGAGTACGATTAAGTAAAAGTATCATGAATGTTTTATACTAAGAGTTTAATTGCATTTTACTTTTTCTATTAAAATATTATATAAATTAAATCTAATAAGTCACATTAAAAGCAACAAAAATTTTCATGACTGGTATCGATAACCGCAACATTCTACCACAACACTATCTTTAGATTATTATTGTCATTGTATTAGTTTTACTAATGTATTATGTAATAAAAATAATAATTAGAATGTTAAGTACATGAACCTAAAGAACTTGCTCTTCATGGAGTAAAAACTTAAGGTGTAAAGAATCCATGCGATTTTGAAGACTATGAAAAATAAGGTGTGAAAAGGTCATATAAATTTTGAATACATGTTAGTGACTTGAAACAGAGGTTTGAAGTTAAGGGGCTATTTGAATAACATGATACGACTAGTGTTTAAAATAGAAAATACAGTTGACTGAGTCTTAATTTGGTTGGTATGGATATTAGTTATATATAGGAATGGTTTATGAAGAGTTTTAGACGTTATATATAAAAAATAGAATTTAAAAAAAGAGTTCATTGGTTTCATTGAATGAGTAATTAAATCTATATGTTCAAATTAAATATCGTGTTTCTAATCTGATGATCAAGTGTGTTTATTGTCCCAGGTGTGACTTGAGTTCCAATTGTACTAGTTGAGTTGTTGTTAGGGTTTTGCTCTCTCCTTGTAATTCACAAAAAAAAATATGTAGTGAAAATCCTGGTTTAATGTATATAATTGAGGTTGCAATTTGAGAGTAAAAAAAATCGACTTAAATCATTGTTTATTTATAGTGTTGATTTTAACGATTTAGTTTTTTAACAGAAATTCGAATAAATGTAGGTTAATTCTAAATTGCATTAACAATTTTTATTTGCAAAAAATCTTTTTGTTGTTTTGATTCTAATTTCTAGCACAACATTTAAAGATATACTTTTAAATTGAACTCAATGAGTGGTTTCAGTGGTTAAAAGGAAGTTGTTCATCCTAAGAGACCCAAGTTTGAGCCCCAGCATGTGTATCTTGTTAAATGATTAAGAAAGAATGATCCTTGAAGTTTGAAATCTAAAAAATAAAAGGAATAAACTCCATGAAATAAAAGTATTAAGACTAAATTCTTATTTTTCAAAAAGTACAGGGACTTGTAGCAATTTCAACCTAAAGTAAAAGTACTATGAGTAATTTTCCAAAAACAAAGCAGAAACTGATAGAACAAGGTTTTAAAAAGGCATTGGAGTTAGACTTATTTAAGTAACCATAACCAATCTAAGCTTAATAAATCATCAGTCTTCATGCTGGTATCATACCAATGGGACAAGAAAACTTCTAAAAAATAAGCTATACTCCAGTTAACAGTTTCCCTCATCCTGCAAATAAATGAAATCCTGTGAAAGATTAAAACTATAATGTCTTCAACTATGAGGTTAGTTCAGAAACTATGATAATTTTGCAAAAATTGGGACTGACTCCATCCACATCTTTAAACCTCTCAGTTTTCTATGGAATTTTTTTTTTAATTTATGATTGGGTTATCACAACAAAGGAAATTTAGTTTTTTTTTTTGTGTGTTTAGATTTCGTATTATCGGTTTCGCTTTTCTGGTTATTTTAGTGAATCCTTTTGAAAAGTTGGGGGATAAACATATGACGGGTTTCTTTTTTTGTTATTTTCTTTTCTAACTTTTAAATTTGATAGCTATATTCCGATTTTATATTTGTTGAAAGTAAAGAAAGTGGTTAATAATGGCCCGGAGACACTTCCGGCGAGTTTAATTTCAGCAGTTCATATGTTTAATGCTACGAAACTAAAGTATGTTTGTTCTTTTTTTTCTCTTTTCCGATAAGTTTATTATAATTGTTTTTTCTCTTAATTTCTGAAAAAAACATAGTAGAAATTGTTCAAGGGAAGGTGAATTGATTGATTTTTTTTCTCGTATTAGTTCAGCAATTTGATAAATTAACGAAGCTTTCAACTTAGAATTGAAATTGCTAATGGAATAAAAGGGTTTTTTCTGAATATAGTATATATCAGAGAATTTTTGCTACCAAAATGCCTTTGTTCTTCATGCATATGATTTTAAGTGCCCGATGTATCCAACATGGTCCTTCTCACTATTTACTTTGTTTGGAAGAGCTTATCATCATCATGAAATTCTATCATAGACATATGTGTCGAACACATGATTTCATTACAAAGTTCATTGCATAGGCTGTATATACGTTATTCATTCTAGATTCCTTCCTGAATTCATAAAACTGACCAGTTATCAAACATGGATATTGTTTTCAGCATTACAATGGTGTTATTATTATTACTATTACAATGTTTTGAAGTTGTTGAGCGTCACATGAGAGTCTTTGAACTTTGTCTAAATCTGTGAACACTTCATCTTTTCATTGACATGGTGAAAGGTTTCTTTCTGTTTTTCATTTTCCAGGTAGATCTATGTGTTGATAAATACAAACACATGAATTAGACCCTGTTTCGTACAAACTTTTTAAGTTATGGAATCTGACAGCGTCAATAGAAAGAGTAAGAATTCAAGCAAACTTGTTTAAATTTAAGGATGAATATGGAAACAGTAAGCATTCAAGTGAAGATAGTGGAAGCAGCTAAGTATTCAGATGCCCTTTCAGAGGTCCTAAATAGGATTGAAGGAACTAAAAGTAATGGCAATTCTTGGGATTATTAAGGGATCAGGAAACAAAGATGATGTTGAAATACACGAAGGGGCAAAGATGAAAGTGGAAGTAGTAATCGATCAGAAGTTCCTCAAGGGGAGATTGATAGGTCTAAAGGTGATATCTCGACTGAAAATATTAGCTCGGCGTCATCTTCATCTTCATCATCATTGTCTTCACCTTCATCTGGTTCATCTACCAATGATAAGTCTCAAACAGATACACAAGAATCAGGCATATCAGGATTAACTTCTGGCAAGAGCTCTTCCATATTAAAACAAAGTCAAAACGGATCTGCAGGTTCAACATCTAATTCCCAAGTTCCCATTGTTGCACAAAAATCAGGTATCCATATTCCCTTACAATCCAAGTAATGGATCGAGGGGTTGGAGAGTATGATCCGAATAGGATTCCATCTGATGTCTTTTCAATAAATAAATCATTAGTACCTATGGATTGGAGTATTGCTTCTAATGACTCATTGTTAGCATTAAGCAGGGATGAGTTTTGTGAGAGACTGAATTCAAAACAAGGAAACTGCCCCTGGTATGGAAAAGCCAGGTGAGGTTAAGGCATTAATTCCATTCCCTTCTCTTGCTCCCACATACACAGAGACTTTCAAATTTGACAAAAGCAAGGAAATTGTGGTTTCAGATGATGCTGTTAAGGATAAAACAGTCCTTACTGCTGAAGAACCAATTCTTGCCAAGTCACTGTCAATTGTGCCCTGGAGTCAGCCCAGCATTCTGGAAAGTGGAACTGGTCAATACTCATTTGACGTTTCAGTGTAAGTTGACAGTGTTCTTTTATCTGCAAAATAATCCTATATACTTGTGGATTGATGTGCTCAACATAAGTTTTTCTTTCTGCAAAACAAGCACCTTTTACCTTGGTGTCTATGCAGTTGTTAATACAAACCTTATGTTATCATTAATTTTATTCCCATATATAAATTTCAAACCCAATGCTTGTTTGATGCATACCTATGAAGCACAGACTTTGTGTGGGGATCTAACGCAGAACATGCGAAGCAGGGGAATCAACAATGAACAAAAGCTATTTGCATGTTAATATTTAAAAAGTATCAATTATATATTCTTATTGTAAGCAATACTAACTGAACGAAGTAAGATACATAATAAAACACGTGAGGTGAAACCTAGGCATGAGTTTCTCAAGTTGCAAACGAGTGTTCCTTCATTATCGATTTCGAAACTTTAAAGGGGTATTCGATTATTTCGGTTTGAAGGAAAAATCGCACCTAGTAAGTTAAGGCACAATTTTTCAAAATCCAAATAAAATAATATTGTCTCGATTTAAAAAATATTTGTATTTTTAGAAGACGAAAAAATAAATTTGATTTGATTAAAAATGAGTGTGTAAATACGAATGTGCAAATAATGACAAGATTAAATAGAAAAATTAAGCAGATAAGTAAATGCAAAAATAAACACAGGATTAATAATATACGAAATACACAAAAAAATGCGAAACAAAATAAAAAAACAGGATTAATTAACAATACGAAAATAATTAAATTTTATATACAATGAATCGAAGAGAAATAAAAGAACGAGGTCGAAAAATGAAGTTTCGGAGAATTTAGGATTAATATGTAATTTTATAAAAGTTTAAGGGTAAAAATGTAATTTAGGAAAGTTTAGTGTTAAAATATGATTTTTAAAGTTTGGGTCAAAGTGTGATTTTGGGAAAGTTTGGGGTTAAATGTAAGTTTGGAAAAGTTTAAAGGTTAAAATGTAATTTTAGAAAAGTTTAGGGGTTAAATGTAATTTTAGAAAAGTTTAAGGGTTAAAATGCAATTTTAGAAAAGTTTAAGGGTTAAAATGCAATTTTGGAAAATTTTGAGGTTAAATTGTAATTTTGGAAAGGCTTGGGGTTAAAATGTAATTTTTAAATAAAATAAGGGCTTTTTTTGATGCAATAAACCCAAAAAATGGGACACGTGGTAGCTTTCTAGGCTTTCAAAAGTAAAAGGATTAAATTGAAGATAATCTAAAACTGTTGGGTATCAAATAAATTAAAAATGTGAAAAGGACAAAATTGTAGAAATAGAAAAATCAAGGATCGAATGGGTAAATAACCCATTAACTGTAAACACGCGAATCCTGGCCAAGTCCGGGTCCGGGTCGGATTAGATCATGTGAAACGACCCCGTTTTGGGGCTTTTAAGCCAATACCAAAACGATGTCGTTTTGGATTACTGTAAAAGCCCTATTTCCCCCCTAAAAATCATTTTCTTCTCTTTTTTTTAAAAAAACTCCGAAATCCTCTCTTTTTTCTCTCTGGCCTTTAAGGCCGACTTCTAAGGCTCCGGCATCGGTTCGCCATCCCCTGTCACGCGCCTCCGTGTTGATAATACTGAATATGTGAATGCTTGGTATCTGCTTTGACTTCTTATATTAATTGCTTCGGAAGTTTCTATTGATTTTTTTGAATGCTTCAATTATCTGTATTTCGAATGTTTGTGTATTGATTTCAAAATGCTAAAAGATGACTTGTATTGATTTCGAAAAATTGGTTTGTAACCATTACAAATGCTTTGAATCGGCTTTTAAAGCCTATGTTACAATCATGATAATTTGTTCTCTTGCCATTAAAACTCTTGTCTTTTCTCCTTTGCAGTGCAGGTTCAATAGTGGCGGTGGTGTAAGATGCTGGTGGTGGTGGTGCTAACGTGGTCTAGTCATGGGCAACAGCAGCATAAGTAGTCTGTTAGGGTTTGACTTTTTTGTAAAATTGGGCCAAATATGTAATCGGGCTTATTTGGGTTAGGGTTTAGTATTTGGGCTTTTGTAATTAGACTTGGTTTGTAAAGGAATATTTTAAATTTAAATTTAAAATTATTATTTATTTTTTGGGTTCAATTTGGTTTTAAGGTTGGGCCCAGACAAATTGGGCTCTAACACATTAGTTCTAAAATTAATGTCAACATAAGTTATTGTTGAAAATTAGTATAAAATTATTTGAATACTTAATTCAGTAATGTATGCATGATGCGTTTATTATACAAATTATTAGATTTTAGATTTTACATATATATATATATACTTGAATCCACAGTCCTTGATTGCAACAATAATAACGGTATCAACTGAGTTAAGATTCAATCAGAAAAATACTAGATTTAACATATACCTTTTTCATACATTAATATATGTTATGCCCCTATTGGCATAAACACGTGGCACCACAAGAAGATACTTGTGAGGCATTCGTAAATTACCCTCCACCATACATAACTTAGCAAGTTCTCCATCTGAAGATCACCTGGGTGGTCTCCCACCTTACGTTACTCGATTGGTCACGTCTAAGCACCTTGTCCTTTAAGCCACTCGCTTTTAGTGGGAGCACACTCACCTCCAAGAAAGGACCATTGAGGCGTGATAACTTTATACTTGATGAAAACCCAAGTCTAATCAATGGACAACTAGAGATTTCCATATCATCTCCCTATAACTTACGGAGGAGAGTCAGTCCTTCTTCGTGTTGTAGTGCTTCTTATTCTAAGTCACCAGTACGGGTCAATATGATAGGGAAAACAATGATGAACCTGGATAGTTTGGACGTACAGTCTGATGCTAAACTCCTCAAGGCTAAAGTAACAAAGCAAATCGGAGTTGTCTAGTTATATGAGAATGACGTAAAAAAGATCACATGATTAGTTGTTAAGTTCCCTGTTAGTGGAGTGCTGGGATGTTTTTGCCTTGTCAACAGTAGACATGCTAGGAATCCTCTCGTCCATCATCAATCATTCCCACGGGTGGATCTTGAAGCTAAGCCTACAAAACAAAAGAAGAAGAAATTCCCTAAAGAAAACTTTCCTCTTCTATTTATTGGCTGGAACAGAGCTTCGTAGGGCATCAATATACGAGTTTTATGGATACCTTCTTCAAATACAATCAGATCTTTCTACTGAAGAAGACTAGGAGAAAACAACATTCATTATTGAAGATGGGTTATTTTGCTACAAGGTCATGCTCTTTGGTCTTTAGAATACGAGGGCCACATATCAATTGTTGGTTAATAAATTGTTCAACAACCAAAGATTAGAGATGCATGGAGGTCTATGTTGATAGTGCAACAATCGAACAACATGTCAACAGCCTATGAGGTGTTCATAGTTCTTCAAATATATAACATGAAGTCCAATCCTACTAAGATTTTGTTTAGTATTTCTACTCAAAAGTGCTTTTGGGGTTAAAAATATAAGCAATGCTAAACAAACAATATTTGGAGTCGAAATTGTTTTTGAAAAGTGTTTTTCAACTTAAACAAAAGGAGTTTTTTTTTTTAGCTTCTCCTTTTTGGCAAAAGCACTTTTAAAAGCAAATGACAATTTTAACCTTTATAAAGTATTTTATATAATATTTATATTGGGTATATAATTACTTTCCTATTAAAATTTATTTTAAATATATAATATTATATATTTAAATTTTTATTGGTTATATTTTAATATTTCAAATATAATTTATATATTCAAATTAATTTTTATAAAAAAAACTAATATTAATTGTTTTAAAATATTTAAAATTTATATTTCATATATTAAAAATATTAATAATAAATTATAATAAAATATTTTTTATATTCTTATTAAAATATCATAATATTAACTAATTTGAACATTATTTAAATGCATATTTATTATTTTAGAACATCATATCTAAAATGGTATTTTATTTTTTTTAAAATACTTTTTAAACAGCAATATTAAACATTTAAATCTTAAATCAAACTTTTCAATGATACTTCTCAAAATCACTTTTCCACGACACTTTTTAAAAGTACTTCTAGCAATACTAAGCTAACCCTAAGCACAATTTGGAGTCTAACACCGACTAATTTTTAAGGTTTATGATCTACTAATTCGAGAAAAGATTAACGCCATTTTGAAGATGAACCACCTAAAGAATGCCAAAAAAGTTGATGTTTGACTGGCCAGATAGATACTCCTTTAAAATGACATGTTCTAATTAATTTTGGACATGGATGCTACTAATTTCTATATGGGTAGGACGCATGTTGGAGACGACGTAGTACAAGTTAAAAAACATGAATTTACCGTAGAACCGAGAAGTTAACGTACAAGGCATTTAGAATTAGGATTAATATTTTTTTGGAAAAATAAAAGGGTTTGAGGGGGGATTGAGGAAAAGGGAGTAAAATGATTTGATATTTAGTTTATTCAAATTATTTGAATTAGTCGAATTCGAAAATTTAACTCGATTCAAACTCAAGTATCGAAAAAAATTCAAGTTGATTCAATTAATTCAATTCGAATAATTCGAAATTTAATTTTTTTCAATTTTTTTAATTGAATCAAATTTTGCTCACCCCTATTTTAATTATTTTCTTTTCTTCTTTTTCTTCTTCTTCAATTTATGAGTAGTTTGATTTAATCTAACTTTAGGTTGATGTTAAGATCGGAATACACCAAGAGGAGGGTGAATTGGTGTTTTAAAAGGTTTTTGGTAAATTTGTGAAATGCAAAAGACTCAAAAATTTATAGTGGTTCGGTCTCAATTGCTTACGTCTACTACCTTAGCTTTCCTCAACTAAGGATTTCTCAAATCCACTAGACTTGAACCTTTAAGGGGAAGGTTTAACCTTATAAATCTTTATCTTTTCAAAGGTAGATAGAACCACTATCCCTTAAAGTTTTCTACCCAAAACCTTAAGTAACACCTCACAAAATAAAAAATAAGAATGAATGAGAATATACCTTCAAAAGGTAAATGATCAACAATTAAGCACTCTCACACACAGTTACAACACTTGAAAGAATGATTAAAAACTTAACTCACAAGTGTGTAAAATTGGTAGAAAATTGAAGAAAGATTGAAAAATGAGTTATTTGAAGTTAAGCACTTGTTTCTTGTATTTGTTGACTTCAATAGGAAGCATTGACCTTGTATTTAAGTCCTCTAACAACCTTGTGGACGTTTGTAGCCGTTAGAAAAAAATAGGGACGTTGCAGCCACTAAAACCAGCATTTAATGCAGACAGCAGCTTCGTTGTTTCAGTAGAAGCACACTTGTATCGGTAGTAGCCTTTGCAAAATATGACTGTTAGAGTCGTTGTACCAGTAGATCCAACCTTGTATCGGTAGAACTCTGAGGGTTTCATTTGGTATCGGTAGAACCCATCAGAGTATCAATAGAAAGTGCAATGGATGCTAAACTTTGGCTACTGACTTGACTTGTTTCGGTAGAAGCCTTCCAGGTATCGTGTAGAGTTAAGTTGTTTCGGTAGTCTGGCCAAGGTATCGATAGAAGTCCCAAGCCACAACTTTCTTGCTCACTGATGTTTGTCTACCGAATAGAAGTCTTGGTTGAGCAATACCTAAATGAACGAGCTAACCACAGTTTCAATGTATTGCTATAATTTGCATCGCGACAATCTACAAACTACCTAATGCAACAACCTGATTTGACGTGAGTGCACAGTTGGTAATAACAAACTTGTATAGCTGCAAAAAAGGGAGTTAGATCTGAGAAAGCGGTAGACCTATACTTTCTAGTGATAATTAATACAGGGGAGAAAGAGAAGATTATCATCAAGCTGTGAAGAATTCAAATCCACAATTCTCTCATTCATTCTTAAAGTCAGCTGCCATGGAAGCTTGATTTCGAAATGTAGTGTGACTCTGAGGCAACAAGTGAGTGACTACTTTTGACGATAAGTGCCTAGGGTGATGCAAGAGGAGCAATTATGGAAGGATTCTAGTAGACTAGGAATAGCATGCTTCAATTTCTTCTTTAATCCCTCTTGAATGCTGATGAATTCTGTTGGCCATTAATTGTGTTTCAAATTAATGTTAGATCTATTTTGATTTCTACTTAATTCTTCTCATTTGTTTATATATGAATTTAACTGTTTTGACCACAGAAGTGTGATTACAGTCACAGTCACTGGAAGGTGTGGTGACAAGTTAGATTAACAAGCAAGACAACGGAAGTTGCTTGAGGCAAGAAGGAATTTTGGCCACTTGTTCTTGAGTGCAAAGTATTACCAGCACTTGAAGGTGTGGTAATTGTGAGTACTTGAGTCTTTGTTAAACAGAGAAGTTGATAGCAGTAAGATCTCATTAAAACTTAACTGCGGTGACAATTCATCTATCAGTTACCTTGTAGTCACATTTAGCGTCGCCAACTTGTGAAGTCAGGGATCCCCCTATTTCTTTACACTTGATCTACTTCTTTTAAATTTCTGAATTTACATTTACAAACGTCTTCAACAATCAATTAATTTTTTATTAATTTGCTCTAGCATTTTATATTATATTTGCATTGACAGATTAAACTCTTCATTTGTGCAGTTTTAACTAATTTGCGTTGACATTACTCTTAACAATTCTTTTTTTTGAACTTACTTTGCTTCGACAAATTTAAACATAAACAACCATCTCTATGGGATCGATATCTGATAGCTTACATCTATCAACTATACTTGCACCGACAAGTGTTCGTTTGCACATTTGCTGTACGTTGCTTGCAGGGGATGGCGTTTGTTTGATGTTTATTTTTGTAGTTGCATTTATTGTTTCTTTTCTAACTTTTATTGGTTACTAATCTTTTGTTAAAATTTTCAATTTTTGTTAGGTGTTTTATGTCTACAAGGAGAAATCCTAAAATCATTATCCGAAATTTAAAAGAACAATTCGGAGGAAGAGACATGAGCAAAGAAAAATGGCTGGAAATAACAACAATCTACCACCTTTACTACCACAAAATATTGTTCCTCCAATGCAACTATAAGGAATCAACAATATACTACTGCCACAAGAAGAGAAAATTCCAGATAGGACAATTAGAGGATTTGTTGTTCATGTGCTCGATGAGTTACAACCAGGGGTTGTTAGACTAACAATATAAGCTGAGAATTTCAAATTAAAATTGGTGATGTTCCAAATTCTTAACTCGAATGGGTAATATACGGGTTTACCTCATGAAAAGACTAGGGAGCATCTAAAATCTTTCTGCTTATATGTGCTTCCTTCTTTCAACATGGTGTTCCTAATGACGCCTTAAAGATGCAGCTGTTCCCTTACTCTTTGCAAGGAAGGGCACGTACATGGTTTCTTTGTTTACCCGCTGGATATAATACTTCATGGAATGCACTAGCAACTCAGTTTGTCTTGCGATTCAATCTAGCCACAATGAATGCTAGATTGTGGAATAATATCACATCATACCATCAATTAGATGATGAGAACTTGCACACTATGTGGGTACGTTACAAAACTCTGCTTAGACGTTGTCCCATGCACGAAATCCAACAGAAGACACAAATCGAGATCTTCTACAATGGATTAAATGTGCAGACAATAAATCTTTTCAATGCATCTGCTAATGGTCCCTTGTTGGATTGCACTTACAATGAAGCCGTGCGAATCTTAGAGAGAATTGCGCAAAATGATTATCAGTATCCGATTTCTTGTTCTGCTCAGGTGAAAACAGATTCTAAAGTTATTGAGCTAGATACTATATCAGCCCTAAGTGCACAAGTACCCTCTCTGGCAAACATGATAAAAAACATGAAGGGGACGAGTGATGTTGCCCCTATTTAAGCAGCTTAACAAATGGATGTCCCGACATTTTCTTATGAAATTTACAATGACAACCATAGTTTTGATGACTGTCCACAACATGCTGAAAATGCATTCTATGTCAATAATATCCACAGAAATTCATATGGTAACTCATATAACAGTTCAAATAGGACTCAACAACCTTGGGGGAATCAGAATGTGTCCACATACCGATATGGAAATTCCTCAAATCAAGGCAACTTTAGACAAGGGAGTTACGGTCAGCAATAGTAGAATTATAATCACAATTCGCAAGTGCATGCGCAACCTGATTAGATACGATCACAGACCTAAATGTAGTCATATAATTAGATGTAACCACATGTTCAAATGCCACTACAACAGACTGTGATGTCAAATATGCAAGGACAACATTAACAACAGCAACAACAATATTCTCAACCAAGATCAAATCCATTAGCTACTCTTGAAGCTTTGATGCGTGAGCATATTACAAGAACAGAAGCTATCGTACAAGGAAATTCTTCTTACATCCGAGCATTGAAAGCTCAACTAAGACAATTGGCTTCTAACATGAGCACACGACCACTAGGTACTTTGCCCAATGACACTGAAAATCCAAATCAGAAAGGGAAGGAGCATTGTAAGGCTATTATGTTGTTGAGTGGAAAGCAAACTGTCGAACATAGTAGCAGCTCTAACCAAGCACCTGTTGATGCAAACGAACCAAAGCAACAAGGGAAGTTGCATCTAAAGAAGATACAACAATAGTAAATAAGGAGCTAACCACTAATAGTCACACTTATGCCAACCATTCGTCCTACGAAGTTGTCGATGGACGGACCAATGTCGAAGCAAATGGTTATATCACAACAACCCACTGTGAACATACCTTTTCCATTCCTAACTATGAGAAATTTATGACAAAGATTATCAAAAGTTTGTATCTACCTTGAAACAATTACATATTAATATACCTCTAGTTTATGCTCTTGTTCAGATTCTCAACTATGAGAAATTTACTGAATTATCGAAGAAGAAGCTATTCGATATTGAAACAATTGCGCTCATAGAAGGGTGTAGCGCTGTACTAACAAATAAATTGCAACCAAAAAGGAGATATTCTTGACAGTTTCACTATTCCATGCTCTATTGGAAACCATTACTTAGGTAAAGCTCAATGTGATCTAGGAGCTAGTATTAACCTTATGCCATTGTCAACTTTCAGGAAATTAGGAATTGGTCATTTGAAACCCACTGCAGTGACATTACAACTTGTGGACAGATCTTTGGCACAACCTGAAGAACAGATTAAAGATGTTCTCATCCATATCGATAAGCTTGTGTTCCCAATCGACTTCATCGTACTTGATTGCGAAGCTGATAAGGAGGTGCCCATTATTTTGGGACGCCCCAATTCAGCAAGGAGATGCACACTTATAGATGTTTTCAAGGTCGAATGATGATGCGTCATAACGATAAACATGTAACCTTCAGAATTTTCGAAACAATCTCATGATGAAGAAGGAATATGTTACCATATTATGTTTGGAGTATAGTTAATTATAGAGGAATTTATTGAGAAAAGTTGAAGGATGCCAGAAGGAATCTGGCACATCTGAAGACAATGTCATACTTGAATGTGACCACAAAGTTGAGGCTAATGTCTGTGAGCTCAAACATGGCTGGCAATTGGAATCTTTGGATCTGACTAATAGGATGATCCTTATTTTCAATCCGCCAATTGAAGAAGCTCTGATTAAGGAGTTAAAGCCACTGCCAACACATCTGAAATATGTTAGATTCCTTAGGTGACAGTGATACATTGCTCTTGTAATTGTCAGCGCAAGTCTTAATGCGAATAAAGAAAAAAAAATAATCGAAATATATTGAAGCAGCATAAAAGAGCCATCGCATGGAGCATAGTGGACATCAGAGGACTTAGTCGCTCTTTCTGCATGCATAAAATTAGGCTGAAAGATGAAGGAAAACAATCAATTGAGCAACAATGAAGATTAAATGAGAAAATGAAGGAAGTAGTGAAAAAAGAGATCATCAAATGGCTGGACGCAGGCATAATCTAACCAATTTTGGACCGTACATGAGTGAGCCCTGTTATTTAATGTGGGAAGAGGAGAGAGGCATCACGGTGGTTAGTAACAATAAAAATGTGCTAATCCCTACTCGCATTGCTACAGGTTGGCGATAATTATGGATTATTATCGTTTAAATGTGGCCACAAAGAAGGATCACTTCTCACTTCCGTTCATTGATCAAATGTTAGATAGACTAGCTGGTAAGGCCTATGAATGTTTCCTTGATGGATACTCTGGATATAACCAGATTACAATCACGCCGAAAGATCAAGCAAAGTACTTGTCCATTTGGAACCTTTGCTTTCCAATGAATGTCATTTGGTTTATGTAATGCCCCAACCACATTCCAGAGGTGCATGATGGCCATCTTTATACTATCGAGGATTTATTAGAGGTATTTATGGATAATTTCTATGTTTACTGGAAAAATTTTGATAAATGCGCTGACAATTTAGGAAAAGTGTTGAAAAGATGCGAGGACACTAACTTGGTTCTAAACTGGAAAAAATTCCACTTTATGTCAACTGAAGGTATTGTTCTTACCATCGCATATCTTTTTAGGGCATTGAAGTGGATAAAGTGAAGGTGGAGATCATTGAAAAACTACCTCCACCCACTAATGTAAAGGGAATAAGGAGTTTTCTCGACCATGTTGAATTTTATAGAAGATTTATCTGTATCCTCGAAATAGCAAAACCACTTTGCTCCTTGTTGGAG
Source organism: Kokia cookei (assembly GCA_039519145.1). Taxonomy (NCBI): domain Eukaryota; kingdom Viridiplantae; phylum Streptophyta; class Magnoliopsida; order Malvales; family Malvaceae; genus Kokia; species Kokia cookei. Next base: position 41,548,118 of record CM076901.1, on the reverse strand, counting down.
AAAAATAATTTTTTTTCAATGGCTTGTCTTGAAGCATTTCTTAAAATTAGACAATAGCTAGTGCAAGCACCCATTGTCATCGTATTAGATTGGTCACAACCGTTCGAGGTGATGTGTGATGCGAGCGACTTTGCTGTGGATGCTGTACTTGGACAAAAGGATAAGGTATTTCATTCAATTTATTATCCTAGTAAGACTCTAACTGAAGCGTAGGTGAATTACACAACCATTGAGAAAGAGTTACTAGCAGTAGTTTTTACATTTGACAAGTTCCATTCATATCTTGTCTGCACAAAAATTACAGTGTATAGTAATCATTCTACTTTGAGATACCTTTTTGCTAAGAAAGATACAAAACCTAGGCTGCTTAGATGGATCCTTTTATTATAAGAATTTGATGTTAAGATTAAGGTCAGGAAAGGATCGAAAGACCGAGTAGCAAACCACCTATCTCGTCTGGAATCTAGAAAGATGGAAATAAGTAACAAATTGTCAATGCATCTCCATGGTATGCAATGTTTAATCATCAAATCTGTGGAAATCTAACATTGAGTGCAATAGGTCACAAGAAGGTTAGATTCCTTCGGGATATTGTGAAGTGTCATTGAATGAGCTATACCTGTTCAAGGTATGCGCTGACATCATTCGTCGTTGCTTTCTTGAGGAAGAAATGCTTCCTATCTTGAAGCATTACAATGATGCTCCTTATGAAGGTCATTTTGGTGTTGTTAGGACTGCTGCAAAGGTCCTACAATCAGGTTTTTACTGGACTACATTGTTTTGAGACATCTACATGTTTGCTCAACAGTGTGATAAATGTCATTGGTTCCATATCTCGACGCAACGGAGTTGCTCTAATAACCTATCATAGATGTTGAGATATTTGATTTTTGGGGTATAGATTTTATGGGGCCATTTCCAAATTCTTTTGGAAATATGTATATTTTGGTTGCTGTTGACTATGTTTCAAAATTATATTTTGGTCACTGTTGACTATGTTTCAAAATGGATCGAAGCAATAGCTGTTCCAAAGGACGGTGTTAAAGTTTTTTCACACATACATCCTTACACGATTCGGATACTTCGGCATTAATAATGTACTCAGGGACCTATTTCATTGGAATCAGGTGGTGATAACTTTGAAACGTTATGGTGTGAAACATCGCATGACAACCACATATCATCAGCAAACAAATGGACAAATGGAGGTATCCAATTGACAAATCAAAGGTATTCTTGAGAAGGTGGTTAACCCATCTGGACGAGATTGTCTTCGTGATTAAATGATGCATTGTGGTCTTTGCACCGTATACAAAACACTATTAGAGATAACGCCATATCAGCTGGTTTTTGCAAAATCATGTCACTTACCTGTTGAACTTGAACATAAGGCCATGTGAGCAATCAAGCAAGTGAACATGGACTTTGATGCTGCTAGGCAGAAAAGATTGTTGGACATTTCAGAATTGGAAGAAATTCGATGCAATGCTTATGAAAATGATACCATTTACAAGGACAAAACTAGAGATGGCATGAAACAACATTTTATGGCGACAATTTTCTCCTGGTCAGCTAGTGCTTTTATTTAGCTCACGTTCAAAATTGCATTCAGGAAAATTGCACTCAAGATGGTCAGACCCTTTTGAAGTTGTCGAAATATTTCCACATGGTGCAGTGACTATCAAAGACTTGAATGATGGACACCGATTCAAAGTGATGGCTAACGGTTAAAGCGCTACTTAAGCCTAGACATCAACGAATAAAATGAGACCATTAACCTGGTCACATTTTCTTAGAATGTCATTGCAATTTTTATATTTACTTTTTTGTCTTTTATTTTAATTCATTTTCTTTAGTTTTCTGCAGGAATAAAGATCTCCTTTTGTCGATGCATATGAAAGCACGACTTGTCGACGCATTTAATTGATGACTCAGCGAAGCATTTCGGAAAGAATCACGGTCGCGTCGATTCACCCCCATCCCCAACCGTTGGATCAATACGAAAAAGTACGATTTGTGTCCTGACATTTATCGGCTACAGGCACAATGTACTCTTATGATAATCATCACTTTTCTTCATCTCCATCTTCTATAAAACACCCTTTTTATGCTGAGTACACCTTCACAATCACAACCACCATTGTTGCTATAATTCTTTTTTTCTTCAACCTTCATTTTTCTGCAAAATATTCTCACTCTTTTATTTTAGTAGTTATAGAGAGGACTCGTGGTGCTAAAACCCCGTCTAGATCAACTATGAAATTATCGGTTACAATGGTGAGAAATGCCGACCAACCACCACCCAAGAAGCCTATCCTGTTCTTATCGAATGTTGAAAAGAAACTATCTTCCTGAGTAGCGATTTTAGTTGTCCCTACAATTGACATTGGGGAAACTGGTGGCTAGAACAATTTCACATTTGGGCTGGGAGCAATTTTGTGACCATCCGACAGGATACTCTCCATCCATGGTAAGGGAGTTTTATGCTAATTTGGCTGATCTAGAGCAGGAGTTCATTTTCGTCCATGAAGGTTGGTCATGAGCGCTCACATCAATGCTTTCTTCTACATTGTTGTAGGAGAAGACAAGCATGTCGAGTTTTTGGAAAACTCGATAGAGGAAGGTGCTGATCTTTTGCTAAATGACCTATGCGTCGACGACACTGTTTGGACTAGCAACAATCCAAACAATTATACGATGCACCGTCGCTACCTCTCCGTCTAAAGCAAGGTGTGGTTTCAGTTCATCAACTCCCATCTCCTGCCATCCACTCACAGCACTACTGTTACACTGGACAGAATGTGCCATCTATACTCAACGGCCAACGAATTAAAGTCAGAGCAATCCTTCACCAGGAAATTACTGAATCCTCCACCAAACCTTCTCTGATTATGTCTTTGCCTAAATAGAGAGGCATTCTACCTCGTGCTGGGGAAGAGTTTTTAGAGAACAAATCTGATAAATGATGTTTTGGTGGAAAGGATGACAATAAGCCAAGATACCCCTATTGTGAAGAGGTACCACCAAAGAAGAACAAAAGGAAAGTGGAAAAAGGACACCAATACCCATGCGCCCACAGATCCTCAAATTTGGAGAAAGCTTATCAAGATTGAAAAGATTATTGATCAGATTAGAATCCAACAAATCAAACTTGTCAGCGCAATCGACGAGATGCAGTACAGATAGAACTTATTCTATGCCTATACTATGGTATGGAATACTGCTATTGTCAACGCATTAAGTAGTTTCTGAGCAGAAATTCGATGCCAGAACTTCTGTGTCTCCTATTATCGATGAAGCTACTTCATCATTAGAGCAGCATGCTTTAGAAGAAAGAACTAGTTTCGCCCAGTCCATCACAATAATCTACATCTCTAACGATGAGAATCAAGAGGTGCACTCCAAGGATATGAAGGATTGTTTTCGAAACTAGCCAGCCTCTTTCGAGGAAGAATTTTCAAATAGTTTGGGGGCCAATATGGCGAGAAAAAGTGGTTTCTACTGTGGAAGAGCACACACCAATTGCTTCTGTGGGTATTGAAGCAGAAGAAGAGAAAAGAGAAGAAGAAGGAAAAGAAAAGAAGGAAATAGAAGTTGCCTCGACAAATTTATCGGAGAAATTTATCGATACATCTGCCAGTGTGGGTGCATCAATTGAAAACCTGGCAGTATCTGGGGCGAGCTAGTCCTAGGCGATCACATCCAGCAATGAGGATTCTAATCCTCTGGTTGTCGATGTGATTGTCGATTAGTATGGAGGAATAATCTACTACACCGGTTAACCCCAAAGAGAAAAAATGCAAACGTAAGCACAGAAGAAGAGCAAAGAGGAGTGCCCTAAAGAAGAAAAAGAAGTCCAAGCAGCCATATCCTCGACTGTAACACACTGAGTTAGTTTACTTTTCAGTAGTTAGTTTAGTTGCATGCATTTCATCTAATTGTCATTACATTTTTATTATCTCTGCATTTTACTTGTTCTCACATTTGCATTGTAGTTGCATTTTCATTAATGTTTGTATAATATTGTTAGTGCATTGGGGACAATGAAGACACTAAGTTTGGGGGAAAGTTTGGAATGAAAATGCAATTACACCCACAAGTTTAATAAGCATAGATGTAACTGAACGAAGTAAAATAAACAGGTGCTGCTGCGAATGGGGATTATTTTATTTTATTTGTGAAATAAATTGTGCTGGAATTTTTAACTTTTATAAAATTAATGTAATAAAATTTTTGTTATAAAATAGGAAAAAGGAGGAAGCAAATAAAATTTTTAGGGTTTGTGATAACCCTCATTTGGTGTTCTCCATCACTTCTGCTTCCACTGGGAGGTGTTGTATTTTTTTTGTCGTATTTTTGTAAAAAACCCTCTAGTGTTGCCCTACTTTAAGTCCCTCCACTAATAAAATAATATTTTTTTTATTTTTAAATATATAAGAATCATAAATTTTTTTTTAAAAAAAACACGTGTCAAAAATACCCCTTAGTGCCTCCAATCTACAGTCTTCACTGTACCAAACATACCATTTTGGTAAATATATTTTGGCAGATACCATTTTGGTTATTATTATTTTTTTTTGTATTATTTGGGTAAAAATTCCCAATTCAAGCATCAATTAAATTACAAGCTAAACTTAACATCCAGATTGAACATTTGCATATTTATCACATGATTCACAACTCAAAATGTCCACTTGACCAAGATACCTTTAATACACCAACCATATATCTAAACTATCTAAACTCAAAAAGGACCTATATCTACTCTGTTCTTGAGAACAATGTCTTCTTTGTTAATCTAGCTCGATAGTTCTCAAGGTGACAATCTACAAGAAAAAAAATAACTTGAGTAAACAGTAAAACTGCTTAGTAAGTTCAAATAGAATCTCCTAATTACCTTAACCAATTAAATTATAGTAACATATAAAAAAACTTGCATTCAAAAGTGGTTTTTCTTAGCACATACTTGTACATCTAGATACATATCAAAACTATAAACCAAATAGGTTATAGTTTATACTTACATATCATGAGAAATGACATGAACATTAGGAAATCGTATACCTATCACTTATCTCATTTCCAATTCACAATTAAGTTTATATTTCCATTTTATTGTATATATGCTCAATTAAATGATAATAATCAATTAGCAACATGAAGGTTGTCACACAAATTGAAAAATATGAAGTTGCTCACACAAGCTGGCATTATATTAAGGTTACCCGTTCGAGTTAAATCTGCCATAAATATAATATGAGAATCTACAACAAATGTTAGACCTGATTATAACATCAAAATCTCGGAATGAAGCTGCACAACCCAAATGGCATGCCATACGTATCCTAACCTTTTATTAAGTTCACACGGGTATCATTTCCGTATACATGTCATAATTAATCCATGTAGATCATATCGCATGTTTCATTTACTAGTTTTAAATTTAATTAACTGTTTATATTTGCACCCTTAATTATTTCATATAGTTAAAGATTCACATAATTTTTCAATTAGACCCAAGCAAGGGAATATATGCCCATTCATGGAATTCTTATCATATTCGCAACATATAGATGAAATTAAACACAATTCTAAGATGGAATAAGGAGGATAGTACCTGTTAAATTGGAACAGAGTGATACTTCAATAATTCATAATTTCTATTTTTGGGTATAATTCCTAAAATTATATATGAAATGTACAGTTCAATATGCATTTGAATTTATGAAATTTTGATTTGATTTAATTCTGAAATTATTACAATTATTGATATAACATCATTTTATGTTCAGAATCACAATATAATAATATGTATTTATCCAATATAAAAATAATTATATTTCTTTAAATGTATAATCACACATTAAATAAAAATTCATATATAATTTTAAAATTTATATTTTTATTTTTGACATCTTTGATATTTATTTCTTATTTTTTAAAGTTGTTATTTTGTCTGTCTATTAATTATTATCTCAAAAGAGAAAAAACATAACACCTAAATTTCCATAAAATCTCTCTCTTTCACCCCCTAAATTTCATACAATTCTTATTTTTAGTAAGGTAAAAGACTAGACATTTAATTCAGCAAACTTTCCTTCTCCTTGTTATTTTTATAATGAAAACTGACCCTTTTTTTTTTTTCGGCCTCTGGTTCAGGTAACAAAATTTAGAAAAAGAAATGTTTTATTATAAATAATTTTTTCATTTGTTTTAATGAGTCCAACTTCAATCCTTTGGTTAGGGGTTTGATTTTTTGGTTTTAAGAGTTTCAGGCTTTGGTATTTGTGAAATTAAAATATTAAATAGGAGATGAAATGTATATGAGTGCAAGATATTTATTTGCATTTCCCTTTTATAGCTGAAATGGCAACAATTTCTTATTTTTTTTTTTCCATTGGGTTTTTTGTGTTACTGTTAATGGCGTTTGTGAGGAATATGTTTATAATAGGCTTCAGTTCAGCTATGGATGGTATTTTACTTTTGTATAAGGTCTTTGTTTACCTGATATTGACACGACTTCAAGGCTTTACTATGGAAAGAAAATGGTGAATCCATGGAAATCATATGTCAAACTATCAAGTGTTTCCTCTATGGGTTCTCATGGATTAACCAAAGGTTCATTGGCTTACCTGAACTATCCTGCCCAAATTATGTTTGAAATCCACCAAGGTACTGCCAGTTATTATTATGGGTGCCTTTGTTCCTGGCCTAAGGAATATACTCGCTTCATGAAGACATCTCTGCTTTGCCTTCCTGGCCGGTCTCATCCTTTCATCATGAATATCTCCGAAGACATCTCCAAATTTTAATAGAATCGGTGTTATAATGATTTCCGGTGCTTTGAACGACCTACGCCTTTCGGGGTCTTCAAGAAGCAGTTTCAACCACCATGAATCCATAAAATAAAGCACAGATGGAGATGTTGTTTTGTCAATAGTTGGGTTTTGCTTGTGCCAATGGTTCTAACAGGAGAGCTCTTTAAGGCATGAGCTTTGTTTCAACATCCCTACGTTTACGGTGTTCTAGTGTTTGGAGCCATGGCTACATTCATTGGTCAAGTGCTTGTTTTATCCTTGATTGCTATCTTCGGTGCAGCTACTACTGCCAGAATCACAACTGCTAAGAAGCCGTAACTTTGTTGCTGTCATACATGATATTTACAAAACCATTAACCGAACGCCACGGGTTAGGACTGTTGCTGATATCCATGGGAATCATACTGAATATGTTGCGAAGTACTAAACCATCACCTAGGTTTCAAAGCATCCAAAACTAAATGTCAAGAAACCAAAAGCCTTTCTAAAGAACTGGAAAGTGTAGATCATGTAGCAAAGACCAAATAAGTAAAAGCCCCTAATCTAAAAGAAATGTGCCATTTTTTTTAGGGGTTTTGCTCCTAACTCTCAAGATTGCCATTCTTTCTTTCTTTTCTTCTTTTATTTCTGTCCTAAATGTGTTTCATATTCATTTTTTTTTTTTTTTTTTTTTTTTTTTTTTTTTTTTATATTTCTTTATTGGTGTCTAGCTGCATCCCCATTATACCTGGGAGAAAAGAGAAATAAAATAAAGGTGATGAACTAACATTCAGACTTTTTTTTTAAAAACTTAAAATCATTACGTTCATACAAGGTATCCTGTTTGTCTGAAAAGAAAATTTTGAACTCAAACATGTAAATAATATCAAATTTAAATTGAGAATCAGAATTGGGCACAATTTTTTATTAGATAAATAAATTCATTTAGCTAATTTGATAGTTCAATTTGTTTGAAAAAACATTTTCAATGTTTTTCAATTTTGAAATTGAGTAAATTGATCTCTTGAAAAAATAAGAACAATTTAATACCTGTTAAATTTAAGCTAGTATTTAGGTAATTAATAACATAGTTCGTGCTTCCGTTAATTTGACATAATTTTGATTGGTATAATAACAAAATTAACTTTCAATATTTACATATTTTGTCATTTTGGCCTTTATTTTAAAATTTTCAATAAATTCTACTTTAACATTTACAAATTGAGAGAAATTTAAAAAAAAAAAATTAGTATAAAATCGATAAAATGTGTAAATTTTTAGAGTTAAAACCAATCAAAATCATGTACAATATCGTTTACCTTGGTTTTTCACTTTTGAAGTTGATCATGATTAAATTGTTTTGATTTTTTTTTTAAAAAATGAAAATTAATTTACTCAATTTCAAAATTGAGTGAGAATCAACGTAAATTATGGTCAATCTCATGGTTCTTGTTGGTTGTTTTCTTTCGTTGATTTCAACATTTTGATGAGTATTCTCAGTATTTAAAAAAATCCTATAAAAACAGTACTAAAAAATTCAGATTATTTTAATAGTCAAGTTCAAATTTTAGAAGCTGAGTGACAGTTTTAATGAGCAATAGAAGTCCCAATCTAGTTTGCCAAGTCCAAAAACTTCAAACCAAGTCAGCCCATTAAAGCTCGTTTTATTCTAATAAAAAAATTTGTCGGAATCTCATGCTTCATTTTACGTATAGATGAACTAGTGGAAATCAACAGTTTCTTCTGCTTCTTTTTTGGGCCAAGGAAAATCAAAGAGTTCTCTTTTATGAATGTTGGTTTAATTTTGTCTATTCCAAATCTCTCAGTATAACATGATGGGGGATTCACTGCAATGCAATTCCCATTGTTTCATAGAGACTAATTCAATCCATGGCAACTCTACCACCTCCACCACCTGGCCTTCAGCGTCGGAGAACATAAGATCGGATAAAGTGGTCAATAGCATCGAGGTCATCATCATCTGAGTCGCTGTCTCTATTAGCTCGTTGCTTGGCGGCAATTGCCATAGTTCTTGAATCAATTTACAAGCATAAAACAAGCTAAAAACATCACAAATTTTTTCAGCAGAAGGGATAGTATTAGCTAGTTAATGTAAAATTGTTCTTCTCATGAGAAATGCTAAGCAAAAGCTTCATCCTAACAGTGTTGGCAGCCATTATAGGAACACTACCATAAATAGATTTTGTCAAGTTTTACAGAAAATCAATGAAACTTTATACTGAAAACAAATAGAACAAATTGAGGGGATTCTTTCAACTGCTTTCATGATTTTAATTCCATTATAGCGTACAAATAGATAAGTTTTAGCTTAGTAATATTTAGGGATAAGTTCGTTAACTTTTTTCTGTTTTCATGTTCCATAATTCCTTATTTACCTAAGAATATTCCTGAACCCCGCCCATTTAAGCATTGGTTAATATATAAGATTGAGGTTATAAATAGAGGTTTTGAGGATTAGATATTGTGAAGTGTGCCTCGTATTTTCGGACAAAATCAAAAATCAAAATAGAGACGACTGTCTGTGTTTGAGGAAGATCACGACGTCGCGATGATGCAACAGGCGCCCATGCGTCCCAACGAGGTGACATACGAGCGCGCACCTACATGTGGGTTGCGCCACATTTCGACATTTCAGATTTCTTCTGCTATTTAAATTTTGTTATCTTTTTCCAATTAAATTTTGATTAATCTAAGATATTTTAAGTTGAGTTACTTTCTAATTTAACCATTAAAAAGGTATTTAATAACCCTAGCATAATTATCTTCATCATCTTTACACCTTGATCTTTGCTACTTAAATTTTGATAGAAGATTAGTGAGAGTTTTGAGGGTGCTTTAGGGGAAATTTTGTGTTTTAATAAGAAACTATGTTTTGGGGTTTAGAATTTGTTTTATTATTGATCTTATATTTTCAGATTTATTTACTCATTTATTTTTTGCCTGTGATTTTTTCCACATAAATATTTGTTAACATATATAGGCTTAAAGTTTCAGTTTTACAATTGGACTAACACTAAATAGGAAAAATAAGTCATTACATATCATTTTCATTTACATTTGAAGTAGTATAGATATTACTCCCATTCTTAGAGACACAATTGCAAGAACACCACAGCACTTAAGAAATAATTTATTTCTTTCCCAAGGAACACAGCAGTAAGAACCATTCTGGTTGTACTAATGTAATCCAGAATTTGATTCCCCATTTGCACAAGAGAGTTTAGTGGAAATTTTATTAGAAATGCTAATTGAATACACATGTACATACATTATATATTGGAGCAAAGTGCTTAAAATTGTGGACATGGGCCTTAGTACCAGATCATCCATGACCAATAAGAATGATCCCTCTACACATAGCTCCCTTGGCTGAGGATGAACCCTTGCTTGTCTGATTCGCAATAATTATTCCTTGGGTTCATAATATTGCTTTAGGGCAGGCAGAATGCGATTGCATCATTTGCCACATACGTGAATTACAGTCGCCCTTTCTTTTACAAAATATAGTAACCCTTTAAGCTCAGCGCTAATGCCTATCCCTTTATTCAGATTTCATTTGCGAATGATCCTTCACAAGAATCATTTTAGCCATTACTCCATATTATCATTCCTATATCTAATTCTTCCCCATTGTCAAAGCCAATAACTATTTTGAAGCATAGTCAATCCACTGTCAACATCAACAAAACCTCGAAAGATCAACATATAATAACCATTTGAGTTCATAAAACTTGAACTTAAGAGACATATAAACATTGAAATCAGAAAGAAAATGAGCAACTACAATCTTTGGACAAGCCAACAGCAAACACTTTGTAAATTTGTAAAATAACCAGCAACGCATCAACACAAGCAGAAGCATCTCAGCATTTCAATCACTTGATCACAGCTGTCTTCCAAGCCTTTTGGGTAAGGAATACACTGGTAGTATGGGCTTGGATTTAGTGATGCCTTTAGTATCACCTGAAATAAAAAACCATACGAATGCCATGAAACTGAGTTTATTGCAACAACTTATAAATGAAATGATAAAACGAAGCTCACCTCATTAATGCCTACATCAACCACTTTCTCTTCCAAAGCATCAACTTGTTGAACCTTGAACTTATTGAGCATAGCAATGCTTGAAATAGTTGACATTGCTGTCACTGTCAGATCATCCATGATAGTATACGTAACGACCCCTTTAAATGTAGCCACCCTCATTAGCAACAGCTGATGAAGTTGAAACCTTATTTAGGAGGCTCACAAGTGTTGTAGGATCGTTTATGTCACGATTGCAAGCAGGGCACATAGATGTTGGATCATTTGCATAGTACTTATGACAACTGCTATTATTACCATACTAATATTGCAAACCCCTAGTGTTGTTGATGATCCAGTATTCTGTACAAGTAGGTGAGCATTGTTAGTCTTGAAGTAATATTTAGGTTTCAAGAAATTATTTGTTTGTTTGTCCGTATAATGTCTGTGTTGCCGAAATTCTCAACACTCTTATAAAGGTTTGCAAGAACATCCAACCATGCCTTGTTTTGCAAGTAGCCTTATACGCAATCAACAGGCAGAACACTATGTTGAAGAGAAAATCAACAAAATCTTTCCGTGAGCTTCTGTAGATATAGAACCCTTTCCTCTCTTTTGTATCTATCAGAAGCTTCAAGCTCACAGTGGTGGTGTTGCGATTGAATTTGTCGATATGAAACGGAGGGAATTGCAGCGAAAACCATCCGATGACCGCTTGTCTTTATATACAGATAGAATGGTAAAGTAAGATACGAGATATTTCATGAAAGAGAACTCTTGACTTTCCACTGAGCAGTTTGATCTGACGCAGTTTTAATGATTAAAGATTAATGGGTTTTCATGACGAGCTCCCACAACAAATTATCAATGGATTATTGAATCTGTCACCATATAAAATTAATAGGAAAGTTGTGATAAATTTTTCCACTTAAGTTTTAAATGAATGGGCTTGCACTAAATTCATCAAGAAAACTTAGAACCATCAAAAACCTTGAAGAAAAACACAGTCATCAATCAATAATTAATTATATCGGAATTATAGGAATGATTAAACTTTTTTTATTAGTTTAATGAAGTTACTCTATTTTGTTCCGAGGAAGAAACTGATTATTTTAAAATTTCCATTACTATTAAATACTATAATTTGAAGTTCAACTCTAATAGCATGTAAATATAATAGAATTTGAGTTCAGAAGAACACTTAATAGCTTCCGATTCAGACAAAGTCTTTATTTAGTTAATTTGTAGTTTGATATTTATATTGAATTGAAAAAAAGCCCAAAGATTATGATCAGGATTCATGATATTGTTGTTGATCATTTTTATTGATTTCAACATTTAGATGGGTATTCTTTCCATATGAAAAACCTCTATAAAAAAAAATTAATTGAGTCATACTCAAATTATAAAATTTTTCAAAAGTTTCTACTCAAATGCTATACTCAAACTAGTCCAATTAAGCTTGTTTATCTAATAAAAATATTTACTGGATTCTCATTCTTGCTTCGTAATACTTAATAGTAGCCAAAATCAATAGTTTCTGATCCCTTTTTTTTTTTTTTGCCCAGAGGAAATCAAGTTTCTTAAGTGAATGTTCATTTAATTTTGTCCTTTCCAGTTCTCTCAGTATATAAAGCAAGCAATAACATGGTGGGCATCTGCTTAAGCATCATTTCATATAGTCTAATTCAATCCATGGCAACTGTCACCACCCAAACCTTGAGCTTCCTTATTTATACAAAGGATAGGGTTCTATATGCCGAAGCTGGCAAAGATTTTGTTGATTTTCTCTTTAACATATTGTTATTGCCTGTTGGTACTGTTATAAGGCTGCTTGCAAAAGAAAGGACATGGTTGGATGCCTTGCAAACCTTTACGAGAGCGTTGCAAGTTTTGGGTGAGCACAACTTTCAAATCGACAACAAACAAGGATACCTTGTTGAAACCCAAAAAATGCATTCATCTAAAGCTTGGTTACCAATGTTCCTCGCTTGTTACCAAACATTCAATTATATGATAAAGCATTTACCGTGTCGGAAAGAAGAATCATGGTTCAAAGGTTTGTCGGAATCATTATGCAAATCATCCAACATCGACGTGTCCTACTTGCGGAAATGCTATGATTCTCTGTGTTGGTAAATCGCCCAAATAGACTCTTGAACTTCATTATTGATGCAAATGAAGGTAGTTATCTGAAAAAGGTGTTGCTACATATACGATCAGGATAATCTAATGGTCACGTCAATTTCAACTATTTCAAGCATAACTATGCTCAATAAGTTCAATGTTCAACAAAAAGCTTGATGCTTTGCAAGAGAAGGTGGTTGATGTAGGCATTAAATCAAGTGTAGTCTACTACCGGCATTTCTTAATATCTTGTTTGTTGACACATAGGTTTCATGCGATAAAATTTGTTCTGGATTTTTGTTTCAGGGTGTGAAGTTATTCAAGGAGTCGCTACAGTCCAAGAATGCGCTTACCAATGTATTCCTTACCCAGAAGATCGAGAGAAGCGTTGTAGTGATCGAAGTGCTTGATGCTTTGGTCACATCCCTAGAACTCTAATTCTTGGAGTGTGCGACCTTAGACGCTTCTAGATCAAACAACGCCTAAGTAAGCTGGGAACTTGATCAAAATGAAGTGCCCTAGATCCTCAACGGAAGCAAGGAACTCTGAAGAAAAAGGCAAAACAAAAGACAATGAAGAAATTTGAGTGAATGCTTGATGTATTCCTCAAAAGTGAAGTGTGTAAATGAGGCTGGTGCAAAGTTCATTCATAGTTGAAGCCCCCTACATCCAACAGTTAGAATTACATATATTGATGATTAACAATGGTAAGAATTTACAAAGATATGAAAAGAATCAAAAGTATTCATTCATTCGTGTGTTCCATGCTCTTGGGGCTTGCTTCAGTCATATAAAGCTTTCTAGCAAGACAATGAAAATTAACTGAGTGAGACTATATATAAGCAACGTATTGCTTTTTGTGACATGTTAAACAAAACCTTAACTTTAATTTGCATTGATCGTCCCAACCAAAGGGTGTGACCTTGTAAGATATTGTATTGTTGGGAGTAACATTAAAACAATTCTAATGTTTGACAATTCTAATGTTACAAACAAAGAGTGGCATCTAGCAATGAATCATTGCACCCAGTTGCAAGAAGTCTTTGTTCGACATGGTCTTCCATGATAATTGTAGACTCGACCTTACTCGAATCTCGAGTGTTAAGTCCTTCTTACGTTTGTAACTTAAAACTTCTCTTTCTTTTTCATTGATGTAAACATCTATCTATGATTATATCAGAACTTCTTATGGCGTACATTGTATGGTTACATTTACAACTCAATAAAACTTCAGACTTTCCTGCTTTCTTTCTCTTAGTCTATTGAGTACATATGAAGCACTACTATTTGACTTATGCAGACTTTAGCTATGAACATATTGACTTTCTACTTAAATGACTTATACGCAGACTTTGACACGTCGTCGTTTTCCCTCTGTATGCATAATAGCTCAACACGCCGCTTCTTTGGTATAGCTCTCAGGGGCAAAACCAGAAATTTTTTTTAGGAGGCGAAGTTAAATTGTAATTTGTACGAGTAAAAGTGCAGTTTTTAAAGGATTAAATTAAAATTTTATCATTTCTAGGGGAGCCAAAGTGTAATTTTATCTTTATTAATTTAAAATTTTTAAAAAATTTAGAGGCCTAAATGGAAAATTTTTCATTTTAAGTGGGGCCAAGGCCTCTACCAACCCCTTTGGTTTCGCCCCTGATAGCTCTAGCATCATCACTTTCGTTAACCATTAAACTGAGAGTGACCAAAATAGAAATGATCTAAAAGTGACCAAAATAGAAATGATCTAAAACATTAGTGACTAAATTGAAAATTTTCATGGTTGGGTGACCACAATAGAAACATGCTAAAAGTTAAGTGACTAATTTTAAATTTTATCCAAAAATTTAAAACTAATAAAATCAAATCTCTTTTGAGAAAACCAAAGTCTTCAACCTGGAGTGGTTTTGGTAAATTTCAATTTTTATGATTTTTTATAATTTTATAAGTTTATATAATTTTAATAAGTTTTATAAGTTTTAATATTTTTTATGATTTTATAGAATTTTAATATGTTTAAATAAAATTTTAAATATGTTTATTGATTTTATATTTTTTATAATTTATTAGAATATATTAGATTTTTTATAAAATAAAATATTTTTATTTGTAATAATTTTATAATATTTTCTATTTTTTTATAATTTCTCATATTTTTTAATCATTTTTATTGAAAAATATTATATTAAACCTTAAGCTGCCACATTTCATCATCTGATTGGTTTATCAATTTATTTTAACGGTCAACGTAATTAATAGCAAAACCGTTTATGGAAGGACTTAATTGATTATTTTAATTTACAATAGAGGATTAATTTGGTAAAAAATTAATACAGAGACTTAATTTTTTTTCATTTTCTTAAGGGTTTTTTTGACATATAAGTTTAATATGAAACAATAAATAAAGAAGGCTTATATGTCAAAAAAACACTTAAGAAAATGTCAAAAAAATCAATTAAGCTCATGTATTAAATTTGCATCCAATTGAGCCACTATTATTAACTAAATTAATCAATTAAGCCCTTCCATCAACGGTTTCCGTCATTGATCATGTTGACTATTAAAATAAATTGATGGACCAATTAGATGGTGACATGTAGTAGCTTTTTGGGTTTAGTCTAATATTTTTCCCATAAAAGTGATTAAAAATTATAAAATAAAAATAAATTTTCAGATAAAATATAAATATTATTAAATATTTAAATATTAAAATTTATATAGACTTATAAAAATTATAACAAATAATAAATAAATAAAAACTTATAAATATTTAAAAATATAAAAAATCTAATCAATGATAAAAAATACAAAATTAATAAAAACATGTTTAAAATATTTAAACTTTTTATAAAAACGTATAAAAGTTATAAAAAAAAACCTATAAAAATTATTACAAATCATTAAAAATCATAAAAATATAAAAATATTTAAATATTAAAATGCTAAAATTCATATAAACTTATAAAAACTATAAAATTCATATAAACTTATAAAAACTATAAAAATCATAAAACTTATAAATATTATATAAAATTATAAAAAAATCTAATAGATTTGTATTATTTTATTTAAAAACTATATAAAATTAATAAAAAATATATTTAAATTATTTAAAATTTTATAAAAACTTATAAAAATATAAAAAAATTCTAATAAATCTTATGAATTATTAAAATATAAAGTTAAATATTATAAAAATCATTTAAATCCCTAAAATCATAATACATGACATCACACCAGTAGTTAAGTGTTGAAATGGTTAAATGAATCGAATTAATATTAATCAAATTAACTGAACTTCTTAATCTTTTAACTGATAATTGAACCGAAATTTTTCAAAAAAAATTAACCGAACCGAAATATTTCGGTTAATTCGATCGGTTAATCGAATTAATCAATATATTTTAATTTTTTTGTTAAAAAGAGTATAAAACATATAAAAATTGATAAAAATATTCATTTAACCGAATTATCCGAATTAATAATAGATTAATACATATAGTATATAATATTATTTATTAAGTTCGATTAATTGGTTAATTACCCGATTTTAAATCAAATTAACTGTTAACCGAAATTCTAGAAAACCTTTTACTAACCTCCAATCGAACTAGATCAATTAACTAGCCAATTATCCGAATTAGATCGGTTCGATTGGTTAATTCTGTTTTAATTGAAGTTTAAACACCCCTACCAATAGTTGAATAATGAGAATAATCATCATATTGTTGGGATCATTTTCATGTTAAATAAAATGCTCTCGATAATCCAAAAATAAAACTTTAATTGTGAGACTCTCTTCTTTTTATTGATAATTTATTATTATTATTTTTAAAACTCTTATCTCCAATTTTTTAATTACAATAAAATAGTTTGGACCTTAAAAAGTTGAAAATTGTTTGTTAAGTATTGTATCAAATCAAAATTTCATTGTCCAACTGTTAGTATATGTCAGTATGAAATATTTTAACTAAGATTTTAAGAGACCAATGATTAAACCAATTAGATCATTGGTTTGCCTGTTTGATTGATCCATCTATTCAATTAAATAAAATATTTTTAAAAAAAATCAATTTCATTGCTCGGTTCTCAAATCAATCAATCTAATCACGCTTATCAATTTTGTTCTAATCGGTCCAACCAACTGATTTGATCCAATTCAAGTTTTTATGATTTTTTATAAGTTTATATGTAATATTTTAATAATTTTATAATTTTTAAAGAATTTTTATATGTTTTTATAAAGTTCTAAATATTTTAAATATGTTTTATTAACTTTATAATTTTATAATTTATTAGAATTTATTAAATTTTTATATTTTATAATATTTATAAGTTTTTGTTTTTATAATTATTATAAGTTTATATAATTTTAATATTTAATTTTTTAAATAATTTTTTATTTTTATAATTTTTTTCTAAATATTTTCTTATTTTTAATGAAAAATATTAAATAAAAACAGAAACTTTTACGTGTCACCGTTTAATTGATTCATTAATTTATTTTAAGAATTAACATAATTAATGAGGTAGATTATTAACGAGGGCTTAATTGATTTTTTTATTTCATCTTTATAGGCAATGATGACTTGATTCAAGCAAAGTTTGCTCTTCCACCCAGAATTGAATTTTCAGATTGTTGGGCCTTATCTTCTGATAATTGTGTTGTTTTATCTTGTTCTCATTTTACTTTTGTATGGAACTTTATCTTTATACACTTGTAAATTATTTGAAAGTTAGAATTTGACAAAAGAAATTTGTTAAGTACTATTTTTGTAAATATAATTTTAATATTAATTTTTATAAAATAAAAATAAAAATTTGAGTTAAAATAATTATTATTTTTAATTACAAACAACTATTAGTATAATTCAAACTCAAATTTAAAGGTTCAGGAATATTTATATTTTCATCTTCCTCTGTAGAAGTGTTTTTTTCTTCAGATTGATCACTTGTTACTTTTATATCTTCTAGATTTATACTATTACTAGAATTATTAGAACTACTACTATCTATTGAGTCATAATTTAACATATAATGATAATTAAATAATACAAATAAGTCTTTATGTTGTTCATAAAGTTGTTCTATAAATTTTAAATATTCAATTCTTTCATTTTATCAGAAGTTTTGGAAAATCTTTCTTTCCAATGTTCTATAAGTTGTTTATAAGATTGAAAATCATATTTTTATTGATATGTATATTTCTTCTTAGGTTTTTTATTTTTTGAAGATGATTCTTTAGAATAAGTTTTTCTCCCTCCGATAAAGTTAATATTATATTACTGTTACTATAATATAAAAGACCTAAATCTACATCTTGTTCTATTTTTTTATCTTCTATTACTTGCTCCAACTTATTTTTTATTTCTACTAACATATTTTTAGATTCATTATTCAAATCTAACTCGATTACTATACATAAATTATTTACTTGTTATTTAATTTTATTTATTTTATTATACAACTTATAAAAATATATAAAAGTGATATCTATTCAACTATTAAAACCTTTATTAATAGATAAAATATTATTTTCGTTTTTAAAATCTATATACGAATATTATATTATTTATGTAGATCGGTATATTTTAAAACCATAAAACTCAGTAAAAAGAAAAAGTAAAATTTTATTTAAGAAAAAATATAATGGGACCCACACAGGACGCAGAAGCTGAGCCATGATGGGAAATGTCTTGTGCTTTTTGTTTTAGAAAGAAAAATAATAATAAAGCAAGTAGGAAGCAAGCACCGACTGAATTGCGACCCACATGAGCCAAGGTGGCCAACCACGTGTCACGTGCCTTAGTTGCTGCTTCCTGCTGAGCAAAGTGCAAAGATGAGGCATCCCTCACTTCTTTATTTTATTTATTCCCAAGGGAAATAAAATAAACCATCAACTTTGGATTCTTCCTGTTTTCTATCATTAAATATTTTATACCAAACATATTGCTACAATATTGGACCCCAAAGTTTGATATCATAACATCATTGGATTGGGGTGGAAAAAGAGGAGACGAAATTCTGATGAGAAAATAGTTCTCAAAAATAGAGTTTATACATATAAATAATTTATTTTTGAATATATAAAAGGGAAAATTATAAAATTAGATTTATTTATATTTTTAAGAGAATTATAATATATTTATAAAGGATTAAATTGTACAAATTTTAAATTTTGGAAAGGGGGTCTTGATCGCCCTAGGCCTCTATTAGGCTCTGCCATTGAATGATATGATAATTTTTAAATGTCGTTAGTCAAGTGTTATTATAGGTTTGGACAAAATAATGCATTGAAACTAATATGTATTTGATTGATGAACATATTGTTATGAATATATGATATTAAGTCAACACATAAATATATATATTAGAGATCAATATATTAGATTGACCCATCATGAAAATGCTTCTTGGAGCATTATGTTGGAAATCGGTTTTATATAACATGTCTAATCGAAGTGTCTTTTATAAAATTCAAAAATTTAAAACATGAATGAAAATTGTTGGTGAATGAATGAATTTTGTACTTTATTTGTGAATATTAAACAAACACTTGTTAATTAGGAGTTTATGAACTAAAAATTAACATTGATGTTTTGTTGAACGTTGTATATTGGCTTAATGGTTAGGGTATTTTTCGTTCTAGCAGTTACCCAGCAATTAAATCGTGCTAGATCACTTTGTTATTAAGGCACTATCCTCTTTTTGTAATTTATCAAAAAAAAAAAATATTAACGTTTTCTTAACGGAAGAGCTTTAATTAATATCTATTTATTTTTTTATGTTTAATAATTATTTATATATTAGACCGAGTTACAAAAGGTTTAAATGAAACAATTGTTTATGGATTTGTCGAAGTTTTATTTAAAAAAATAAAAAATGATATATTAAATTATTTATTTATTTCATCTTGTAACATGTGTATATATACATTTATCAAACTTCTAATATTTGTGTATATATATATATTCTCGAATTCAAGGTAACAACATTGCCTCTTTAACATCTGCTCTTTAACATAATATTTAAAATTATTTATAATAATCCTTTCCAACCATAGAATGACGACGATATACACGCATTCAATTAGGACTTCAACTTACATCTTTCGCATTCGGTAACAATTTTCATACGAATGAAATTAGAAACTTAACTGACAACAAATATCTTTTATTTGTATTTATATTTTAAAATATTTATAGTATTTATAAATTTCTTTAAACTTTTTCAAAATTAGGATCAATTTGTATATCATTTTGAAATTTTAACAATTATATTTTTCAAAATTATGACTAAATTAATGTAGATGTAAAAGTTGAGGGCTAAATTAGTTATTACTATTTTTTAATCCTTAAGTCAACTTGTTGTTTGCATTTTAACTTGAGACGAGTGATCATACATGACCGAATTATGTAACGTTCGCGTTTAATTTACAATTTATTTTAGTGCCTAAAATGAAAATTTTTGATAGTTAAATGACTATTTATGTACCTTACCTTTTAATTAATTATAAAAAATGCTCATATTAATTATATTAGGAGAAATTAGTTTTATATTAATTACATTATGGGGAAATGTATTTATATTAATTATATTATAGAAAAGTAGTTTACATTGATTAAATAATGAGAGAGAAAATTGGAGTGAAAACTATAAACTAGGTTAATGATGTATATAAACTTTTGAAATTTGATGAAAAATCAATCAAGTTTCTCCGTAAAAAATGTATTCAATTAAGCCCTTAAAATTTCAAGTTATGTCAATCAAATTTTTTGACTAATGATTTTCATTTTTTATCATTATAGTGTTGATATGATCATTAATGACAATGACATGACATTTTATGTCAGTGAAAAATATTGATATATACCATATCAACAAAATCAAAAAATCAAAAAATTATTTAAAAGTTTTTACAAAAATAAATATAAACAAATGATTGTCCATATTAAATAATTATGTGAATAAAAAAGAGAGTAAAAACTATAAATTTTATTAATAAGAATATCCATGCAATTTTATAAGCTTTGGATATAGTTTAAACAAAATGTTTTGGGCACATATATTAAAAATTTCAAATATAAATATAAAATTGACCATATATACCTATCTTTAAACGTAGTGGAGTTAGTGATTTATGCTAATCTATTAAAGAGACAAGAAAATTTTGAACTTATCAGCCAATAATTATGTTTTGCTGTGCATGACTTTCTATTTTATTTTTATTTAGGGTCTGTTTAGATAATAAATGTAATTTAGTAATTATACTCTTTTGTAATTATAAAGAATTTTGTAATTTTTTAGACGTATTTAATTGATAGTGTGTGATTACATTATTATTATATTATAATTTTTTACGTCATGTTTGGTAGTATGAATTATAATTACATATTTACATAATTTATATTTTAAAAATATTAATTACTATAAAAATTATTAGTATAATAAAAATACTTTCTAAATAAGTAATAAAATTAAAATCGAATCATCATATATATTATGTCTAAAAAAAAGTAGTTTATAATACGATTACTAACAAAAAGGAAAAAGGAAAAAATAAACATCATAAGCAATTTTATCTAATTGTTCTAATACATGTTTTTTGGATTATTCCTCCTCTAATATTTAATATAGGCTAATTATCATCATTTGTCGATCATTGACTGTAACATCCACGTTCTTGAACCGGATTTGAGTGATAAAATAGAATTGAGAATTAGAAATGTTTAGTTGAAGTAAGGAAGGTTAGAAAATTTTAAGGATTAAACAGTAAAGGAGAGAAAATATGGAGGACTAAATAGCGAATTATCCAAATTGAATTTTGAGTCATCATGGGAATTAGATTGATTGAGGAGGGGCAAAAGAGTAATTTGATGGAAGATATTTTTGGAGGCAAAGTTTTGGGCCAAGGTGTAAAGTTTGAAGGTCTAGGGACTAAAAGTGCAAATTTTCCATTTTTATTAAGTGAGATATTTTAAGTGAGATTTCTAGAGAATTTGAGAAAGGTTAAAAATCAATTAAAAGGCAAAAATATCAGCTCTTTTCATAGTTCAACCGTTCATGCCATTCTCTCTTCCATCCAACTTTTTATTTTATTCCAAATAGGTCCTTCCATCATTTTTAAGCCCTCCAAGCTCCAAAATCTCCTATTTTCTTTGAAATTTCTGAAACAAAAGTATAGAAGGGGGTCAGTAGACACCTCAAACTTCTTATAGAATTCATTTTGAGGTGTTAGAGAGCATAGGGACTAAATTGAGAAATTTTAAATTCAAGGATTAAGGTAAGAAATGGTTAAATTCTAATGACATACATGTATTTTACTGTTATTTAGCATTAAAAATTATTGAATTATAGCTTATAGATTATATGTGTTTATGTGAAATTGAAGAGAAAAGAGAAGAGAGGCAAGGATCAAATTGAAGACAAAGGAAAAGAGAAGAGCAAAGAGTGAAAAGAGAAGGAAATTAGCCTTTTTATTGTAAGTACTACAAGAGTTTTGAATTATAGTTTAATTTCTCTAATAGTATGTGAATTATTAGCATAAAAATTATTATATAGGTACATAATTTGAATGTTTACAATGATAAAATGAAGGGATTAATGTGTGATTTAGTAAAACAGTTTAGACAGAACAGAGGATTAACTTCAAAAATTCACAAAAAATTGTATATAATGAGTTAATGTCAAATTATATATGTAATTAAATCTTATTGAGTGTAGTTTCATATGGAAGAAACAGTGAAAGAAAAAGAATTGTATATTTCGAGATATACAAGTTTTTGTATAACAAGGTCAGAGTAGGTTCGAGTTCCCCTGTTCTGACTTTGAAAAATCATATAAAAATATAGAAAAATTATTAGAGACTTAAATTTATATGGATGAATCCTTAATGAGCCTATTTTCAATATAAACAAACGGGAACATAATTTTATCTCTTTACTAAAAGATAGATAATTTTTAGTGAAGAAAGGTCGAAGCTGTCAGGCAGCAGCGAAGCGGTAAATTGAAAGAATTTACTGTACAAATTGACTAAATTAAAAATTCTGGAAATTTTATGGTAAAAATATGATTGAGTCTAGTTTCAGAAACATCAAGCGGATTATAACTTCGAATTCTTTAGCTCGAGATATAAATAATTTAGTGACTATGACGCAAGTGAACAGCTTTGAAAATATAAATGTGAAGTATTTGATGATGTATTTATGTGAGATATATTATTTACGAGAAATGATGCTAATTGAGATTGTGCCCAAGTAGACAAATTAGAACCATTGTGATATTAATGGCATGTCATTAAGGAACACTAGCGCGCTCTCTGTTTAGCACGTTTCGTGCCCTTTGATCAGCACATTGCGTGCTCTCTAATTAGTACTTTGTGTGTGCTCTCTGATTAGTACTTTGTGTGCTCTCTGATTAGTACTTTGTGTGCTCTCTGATTAGCACTGTGTGTGCTCTCTGTTGCCCAGCACTTATGTGCTCTCTGTTAGTACTTTGGTACTCTCTGTTTTTTCCGTATATCCTAATGGTTCTATGAAAGTCTACTATAGGCTAAGATATAGAAAGTGGATAAAAGTGTAAATTTTGTCATTGTGGTAAGTTACAGGTTGCATGTAAGTAAGGCAATAAGTTTATATGCATGAGTACTTAAATGATCATTCACTACTTTTGTAGTGCTTACTAAGCCTTCATCGACTTAACGTGTTTATTTTAACGCGTATGTACAAAAGCTACGAGAAGTTGAAGTCAAGTTAAGGGACCTTTCATCACATCACATCACTATTGGAAGACTTCAGTTTAGGTACATTACTTCTGGTAAAAATGGCATGTACAAATGATACTATTATGTGTCTCTAATGGATGGTTATAAATGTTGTTTTGGATTAATACGAGTTGATGAATTAAAATTATGAGTTTTGAATAAAATAACTTTAAAACACATTGTTTGAAAGAAAATTTTTATTATACTTGTGTTAAAATCTTCGATACTATATGTAATACCGGGTTTATACGTGTGAATCGGGTATAGGGGTGTTACATTTGTTGGTATCAGAGCGAAAGTTTTTTGATGTTTGGGGTCGGGAATGAGTCCACTTGTACATGCCATTTATTATGTTGATGTGATGAGAGGATGTTTAATTTTAAATGTTTAATTTGTGAATATTGTAGAAAGTAGATATGTCAAATAGATCTCGTGAAGAGTCTGAAGATGAAGTTGAAAGTAGGGCCCCAAATCCTGTTAGAGAAGAAGATTCACCTAGGATCCAAGCTCAACGAGAATCAGTACATTCTGATGATCGTAGGGGGTCCATGTTTGATGAAAGAACTCAACCTACAAATGAATCAATGCCTTCTCAACAAGAAATTTCGATTGCAGCTTTATTGCAAACGATGAATCAGTTGTTACAACAAGTTGTAAGAAATAATAATGCTCAGATTGTTCCTCCACCACCTCCTATTAGTGTTCCTCATCCACAACCTTCTGCATCTAGTTACCGATCTTCTTTGGAGAGATTAAGGAAACATGGACCCGAAGAATTCAAAGGAAAGAAAGATGATGATCCAACAGAAGTTGAAGAATGGCTAGAAAATAACCAGAGAGTGTTTGAAGAGTTACAATGTACTGGGGAAGAAAAGTTAAAATGTACAGTGTCTTTATTGAAAGGTGAAGCATATCGTGGTGGACTACAGTGTTAAATATTCATCCTGCAGAAAGGATCAACTGGAATTTCTTTGTGTCTGAATTCAAGAAGAAATACATCAGTGAGTTATATTTGGAGAAGAAGAAAAGGGAATTTCTAGACTTGAAACAGAATAACATGATCGTGGCTGAGTATGAACGTGAGTTTCTCAGACTGAGCAGGTATGCTAAAGAATTGATAGCTAATGAAGCAGATATGTGTAGAAGATTTGAGTGGTGATTGAATGAAGAGATATATGTTCCACTTCTACCGTTACATCTACAAGAATTTCCTGTTCTGGTTGATCGAGTTCAGAGGTTAGAGGAGGGATTGATTTGTTCGAAAGAGAAAAGTGCTGGAAAGAGAACAACCATTAGTTCTGCACCTCCCCCTTCTTCGGAAAGAATGAGAGGATTTAAAGATCCTAAATATGCTTCTTTTTCTGCTAGTCAGAGATCTCGAAGCCAAACACGACCAATTCAACAAGGAACTTGCATAGTTAGTACAGGTGGTACTAGAAGAAGGTTATCACAAATGCAATCACCATGTGAACATTGTGGAAGATTTCATTGGGGAGAGTGTCGACTGAATACTCGAGCCTGTTTTAGATGTGGGTCTTAAGATCATTTTATAGGAGATTGTCCAAGAATGATGGAGAATACTGCCGAACAGTCTGTAAAAGGTAGTTTAGCTCCACAAAGAAGCAGATTGCTCGAAAATTCTGGTAATGTTGGTTTGAGATCGGTAAAAGATGGGGCTGATAGATCAGAGTCTCGGAGACCAAGGACATATACAATCAGAATGAGAGAAGAAGAAGATGCTCCCGATATAATCGCTGGTAAATTTTCTTTATTTGACTCTTCTGTAATTGCATTAATTGATCCTGGTTCTACACATTCATACATATGCATTAATTGATCCTGGTTCTACCAATTCATGTGGGTTAAATGATCCCCGTCTAGTTGATAAACCTCTATGGGACTCATTTTGTGTCATGGTCACGGGCTTTGCATCTTAGCTCGTGACATATAGTTATAAATTTTGTTTATATTCTCCAATTGAATCGTTTTAAGTCCTTGTACTTTTCAAATTTTGAAATTTCAATATTGACAGAAATGATAATCGTTAATCTATTAACTGGACTTATAGTGAGCAATATGTGAAAATAATAAGCTAACATGGAATTACACATATGATAATATGTTTGATGCATCATATTTTGGAAATAATATAACTTAACTTAACGAATTTAACAATTATAGTTTGATGAGGACTAAAATTTTAAAAATTTAAAAATATAGGGGCTAAAAATGACCAAATTACAATAAAGGAATTAAATCCACATGTCTTGCAAAGTACATGGATCAAGTAGAATTTGACTCCCATTTATTCAACCGGGTTGGTTTAACGTTAAATCTGCTTGTGTTGTCTACTTTGTAGATTTAATTTGGTTAAATTATGCCATAAGTCATTTTACTCTTCACAAATTTAGAATTTTATCTCTATACTTTTACTTTTAATCTTTTTTTTCATATTTTTAAATTCAGGTTTAATTGTTAACACTGTTAAAATCATTTGTTAAATTTAGGTTAATAACAACATCATTTTCTAATTAAATGGATATCAAGTGAGGATTTTTTTTATTTCAAAATGTCATATCTACAAGTTTAATAGTGTTAATTAGGATAATATATAATTTGACCCCTGAACTTGTTCATTTGTATTTAGTTGATCCCTAATTTTTTTTTAGATCTAATTAATCTTTAAACTTGTTTCTGTCAACCGAATTGATCCCTCTAATCTACACCCACCCTTTTTGATTCAAAACTTAATTGACATTTTTTTAAAATTGACCAATCACATCGTTGCACGTGTTTTTAACTTTTTATTTCATAAAAAAGTTAATTAAAATTATTTTTTTGTTAATAATACCTTTATTAAAATTAAATTTGATTAATAAAAATGATTAGAACCAAACAAAAATATACTTTATACTTAAAAAATAAATTCTCATTATTTTTGAGTAAAATAACAATATCTCAAAATTGTGGTACCTTGTGAATTATTAGAATACAAATGATATTTATCTATACGAAAACAAGTTCCCTAATTCTATTAGGAGAGGAGGGCTTTGGGTCTCTCCTATATTGGATCCAATTATATGTGCTTCCTAGATTTTTAAATTTTAACTCAACACTTTATAATTTAACCCAATCTAATATATATATTTTTACTTTTCAAAATAAATAATAAATTAATTTCCTAATTAAATAATGTTCCCAATCCAATTTTAATTTCATTAAACTGATCCTAATATATATGGGAACATATATTTAATTTCAATATTTATCAGATTTACAATGATCGATTTAAATATATTTTTGAATTTTAATTATTTAAATTATATTATGACTATTATTAAATGGATCTTCAACTTTTTATCTCCCTTGACCTTTAACCTTTCATATTCTTGTAACTACTTTTTCTTATTTATGTATTAGAATACGAAGAGTTGAATCTCCCTATATATATAGAGGAGTATGCTACTTGTAAATGAGATGAAATATATAGAACACAATACATATTCTCTCTTTATTCTCATCTATTATTCTTGTGTTTCTTTACATCATTATTATTTTATAACAAGTTATCAGCACGAGCTTGCTCGATTGTATTCAATATTTTGTTGGAGAACAAGTAATCTAGACGCACAACGTTCTTGTTGAAGCAATAAGGTTAATGTATGTGAATTTCTCTGTGTGCTTGAAAGATTTTGAGATTTCAGTATTCTTAATGAAAAAAAAAGTTAAAATGATGCTCATTTTTTTCCCCGTATTTAAATATGAATTTATGTTTTATATATTCCATGATATGCTTGTTTATGATCTAAGACTTTGAATAATATTGAAGTATCAACAACTTGAATATTCTTTCTTAAATATGTATATTTTTTATAACATATGTCATTTACATGATTAAAAATAAAGTAATCATTTTTAAAAAATTTATTTTATTTGGTGACCTTTACCAAATGTACTACGTTGCCTATTAGATTATTATTTTTGACACTAGAGGCTCATGTTCAATATTTGGATATATCATATGAAAAACTTAGAAAAAGTTAAATGTACTTGTACCTTATATATATCCAAATGCATATGATATAGCTTATGACTATTTGTTTCTTTGTGAATGAAATTTTCTATGGAAACCTTGATTATAGTAAATAAAATAATGTGATGCCTCTAGTTAATATTCCATAAAATATTTTTGGGGTATTCTATTGTTATGTTTATTAAATTGTAAGGTTGATCTTAGTTATCATAAGATTTTAATAGATCTAGATGATCATATTTCTATACTTAAGCTTGAATAGATATGAACAATAGTGATTTCTCGCTTTAGTTGTTAGCTTATAATATATAACACGTTGAAAATCAAGGAAATGAAGGTTAAAAATATTCGAAGGTTATTGAAAATTCATGATACCAATGTTGTATGAAAATCCATTGGTCACATACCTGTCGTATGTTTAAGCATATAGTAAAATTTTATCAAAGCATCCAATAAAAAAAAAGAAAACAATATTGAGACAAATTTTGTCCAAAATGATGAAATGAAGGATAATTTTTCGGAAAAAGATGAAAATTTTCAATATGATGCTAAAGTTGGCCATGCATACAAGGATAATTAATATGTTTTTAGTTTGTGTCAATTTTGTTAAAATCCAAGTATTGAAATTTAATTGTTTGATTTAAGAATCATTAGAATCAATGTCTACTTGATATTTGCTTGGGGATGATCTCTTTCTCTACATTACAAAGGATGCTTATAATCACTACTTCTCATCCATAGTAACCCAAGTTAGTCTAATCAATTTCTTTTGAAATTTGATTTGATTTTTATTAAGAAGTTTAATTTATATAATTCTCTATCCATAATTCTGTGAATTTTTAAATCTCTTCACGTATTTAGTTATTGAGATTTTTATGTGGAGATAAATATTTTTATTTTTATTGGTTCATTTTAAATAGAATTTATTAGTTTAATTTTGATTTTGATTAAGATATACGATTATTGGGGGTAAAAATGCTTGTCATGAATTTTGAGATATTCACCTTATTTGGATAGTTTCATAATTACGGTGAAGATTAGAAAATGTTTATGTTTAAACCTTTATAGTTGTAAAGTTACTTTAATCTGACATTATAATATTTTACATTTTGTTGTATTATGGTATATATAAAAATATATATTATCTAACCATAGTAATTTATTAATAACATGAATTTATTACTTATTATGTTTAATATATGTTTTATTTATACCTATTCATTTTGTTTTTATATGAATAAATTAAGTATTCATTAAGGATATATAATAAAATGATTGCATGTTCCTGAATAGCTAATATTGAATCAAATTGTAAAAAGCTCTTGAAGAGCTAATATTTTACCATCTTGAGATGCAAAATTTTGTAAAACATAAGATTATTTTTCAAATAAAGAAGATATATGTTGAAGGAAATTTTTATGTGTTTTACATTAAAAACATGGATAGAAATGACATGAGATACTCATGTTTTTGCATTATAAATATTCCCAGAAGGAATACATTACACTTATATGAATAATATATGAGATAGTGAAAAGAAATTCATAGTGTTGGTATGACCGGTTAGACTATCCCGAGTCAATGTTGATGCAATTTTATATGATTTTATTGAAGAATTAGAAGTTATATTTTAATAATTTTCATCATACTAGTTATTTGGACAACATATTAATCTAACATCAACTAAAATTAGAGGTCGGTCAATGATAACCAAATAATATATGAGCTCATGTATCACATGTATACAACCCGAAGTTTGCGATACTATTTCTTGAAATAATTTGATTGTGCACAATCTCTATAGAATGCAATTTGTGCTAACAATGTTAGTGCATTATATCCCTAGTATGATTTTCGTAGTTTTAACTGGGATAATTTTAAGTTGTCTATTGCCTATATATGTTATATTTAATGGTTAGCAAAACTATGTCTCCATTTAGTTGCTTAACCATTAATATAAGAATTGTTTTACAATAAGCATGTAATTTTATTTGCATCAAGCCAACATGTAAGAAATATTTGTCTCGTGAGAATTGACTTTCATTTATAAGTCAGTGGATTCCATCTAAGAATATATGGATGTGCAATATCTATTTCATATTCCGTCATAATGTATTAAGATGGATAATCTAATATGAAGTTGAGAAATTTTAGAATTTTCATTAGATATTGAAGGGAGATATATTTATAATTTTGAAAAAAAAAAGTATTGTTATGTTGCAAATTTTCTCGACATTAAGGGGAGACAAATTAGTTAAATAATTATGTCATTATTTTTATTTTGTGATCCTCACTAATATTATGTGCACAAAGTTTGAAGGATAAAAATTATTTGCTAGATATGTTTAGTGATGACATTTAGAGATTCCATATACTAGTTGATACATATACGAGCTAAAATACTCCAAATAATTATATGCCCCAGAAGGACAATGTGATAAAAAATAAGTCTTGAGCATGCTAGAAGCATGACAAGCTAGTTGACTCCATAAAACAAAAAAATCATTGAAAGAAAGGAAAAAAATGAAGATGGTCACATACTAAAAGGAGGCGGGTACTCCTGAAGAGGCCCAAGGCAAAACTTTTAATAAAACCTTAGAAGAGGTTCAGGTACCTAAAAATTATGAATATAATGAGATATCTCAATTAGTTATGTCATAACTAAATATGATGGAGTTGAAAAAAATGAAATTGTTGTCGACAACGATAATATACGTAGAATACTTCAATATTATTAAAAAGTGAGGATCTTGAATAAAAATATACTTGAAAGCATTGAGATGAGAACAAGTCATAAAAAATAAATAAGTGTTTCTATTATAACTTATGAAATGTATCTCGAACAAGAAGTCCAAACACTCGGAAGGTGTAAAGCCAAGAAGAGTACATATTAGCATAATAGCGAAAAAAAATACAAATCATAATATATAGAATTGACTTGTAACAAGAACGTTTACAAGACACCTGATATTGATTATGAAGAGACATACTCTCTTGTGGTGGATGCAACTACTTTTAGGTTTTTGATTAGTTTGACAATAAGAGAAGGGCTTGATTTACGCCTAATGGATGTAGTTACAGCCAATTTATATGGCCACTTGATAATAACATTTACATGAAACTCCCAGAAGGTTTTAATCTGCCAGAAGCAGCTAATTCAGGTTCTCGAGGACATTACTCAATCAAATTAAACAGATCCCTTTATGGATTGAAACAATCTGGGCGCATGTGGTGTAATCGCCTTAGTGAATACTTATTGAGGGATGACTATAAGAATGATCCAATTTCTCCATGCATTTTTATAAAGATGTTTGGATTAGGATTTGTTATAATTGCTGTGTATGTTGATGACTTAAATATCATTGAGACTCTATCATTGAGACTCCTGAAGAGAATTTAGTGATAATGGAGTGCTTAAAGAAAAAAATTGAAATGAAAGACCTTGGAAAGACAAGATTTTGTCTAGGGTTAGAATTACAAATTAAGCACTTAAAGAATGGAATCATTATGCATCAAACAACATATATAGTAAAAGTGTTAAGAACATTTTACATGTATAACGTACATCCGTTGAGCACCCCAATGGTTGTTAGGTCACTTGAAGAAAATAAAGACCCTTTTCTATCCTCGGGAAAATGATGAAGATTTTCTTGGTCCTGAAGTACCATATTTAAGTGCTATTGGTGCATTGACATATCTTGCTAGTCATACACGACTTGATATATCATATGCTGTCAACTTATTAGCAAGATTTAGCTCTTGTCCAACCCGAAGACATTTGAATGGAGTTAAGCATGTTTTTGTTACCTTCAAGGTACAAGAGATATGAATTTATTTTTCCCTAATCTATCCAAAACAGAATTAGTTGGTTTTGTAGATGCAGGGTATTTATCTGATCCTCACAATGCTCGATCACAAACTGGTTATGTTTTCACATATGGTGGTACTGCAATTTCTTGGCACTCTATGAAACAAACAATTACTGCTACATTTCATAAATTAATTTTCAACGTTGGATTTTATTGTTTCAAATATCTTAAGTGATGGTTACACGAGGGGGAGTAAATTCACACACACACTATATATATATGGTTGTGATATACTATGTATCAAAGGATTATGTACTCTTTTTCCTTTATTAGGTTTTTATCCCACAGGGTTTTTCTTAATAAAGTTTTTAATGAGACATATCTTTATACAATGAACATCCAAAGGAGAATATTATGAATATTATTAAATGAGTGTTCAACCTTTCATCTCTCTTGACCTTTAACCTTCCATCTTCTTATAACTACTTTTTCTTATTTATGTATTAGAATATGAAGAATTGAATATCCTTATATATATAGAAGAGTATGCTACTTGTAAATGAGATAAAATATATAGAATATAATACATATTCTCTTTTTATTCTCATCTATTATTCTTGTGTTCTTTACATCATTATTATTATTATTTTATAACAAATTAATAAATTTTAATTTTTTTTATCTATTTTAAAGTTATTTGACCACCTTGTAAATTTAAGAATTAAAAGAAATAAAAAATTAAATGAAAATTGAAAGATGAAATAATTCATTCTAAAATTATCGAAAAAATAAATATTTTAAGTGGGGAAGTTCTAGTTTTATCCATTTACAGACTGTCACGACAATGTTACCGACTCAGTCAAAATTGACGAAGCCGTACCTCTCCGAGCATAAGAGAAGAAAGGAATAAAAAAAGAAAGGAAAAGAAAAGAAAGGTTGGTGCTTTGTCTTTCTTTCTATTGTTTGATTGCTAAGAAAAGTATCAATCAAGAGAAAGAACAACGAAGAGGGAATTTGGAGTTTTTGATGATGAAGTCGATGAGAATTCAGTTTTTAAATGGGTAGTCTTACTTGAGTTTGGGATATCGCCTAACCATCAACTCTTGTTTCAAGAAGCTAATACCGTTGAAACGTCACTTGCTTTTGGTCCGGGATCCAAGTTTGCTGTTGGTATCGTCTCAGTACTGCCATCGGGGGGAGCTTGGTTCTCCTTATTTGCGCTTCTTCAAGCGCGCTTCATGACCATGATCTCTTGCCCCCTACTCTCTTTTGGATCTCGCTCGCAGATCCACGATAACACCCAACCAATTGCCAGCTTCCGTTTTGATTCTCGATGGACCCAACTTCTCGCCCCGCTGTCGTCATTGACAACGGTACTGGGTAGGTTTTTTTCCTCTCCTTTCTGAACTCGTTATAACTCTTTGTTGACTGCTCAGAACCTGTTTGATACAATTCCCCAGTTAATATTTTATTTCAGACTTCGTTTTTGATTTGTTCCCCCACCCCCTCGAATCGGTCTTTTTGCAGATATACTAAGATGGGATTTGCGGGTAATGTAGAACCGTGTTTTATTCAGCCAACAGTAGTAGCAGTTAACGAGTCGTTCCTAAATCAATCTAGAACTTCTTCCAAGTCAAATTGGTCAGCTCAGTATTCAGCTGGGGTAATGGCGGATCTTGATTTTTTCATTGGAGATGAAGCATTGACGAAATCAAGATCGAGTAACGCTTATAACCTTACATATCCTATTAGAAATGGTCAAGTTTATAACTGGGATGCTATGGAACGGTATTGGCAGCAATGTATATTCAATTATTTACGGTGTGATCCTGAGGATCATTACTTTTTGTTGACTGAGAGTCCTCTTACTGCTCCTGAGAATCGAGAATATACAGGTGAAATTATGTTTGAGACGTTTAATGTTCCGGGGCTTTATATTGCTGTGAATTCTGTGCTTGCTTTAGCAGCTGGGTACACTACGTCTAAGGTTGGTGGCGAATTTCCTGAAGTATTTGTTCATTTAGGGTATTCTCTGTTTTGGTTAGTTACTTAGTTGTATGTTAGATGAGCAATACGTAACTGAACGAAGTAACAAGACAGTACAAGTAACGTATTGCTAAAAAATTC
The DNA here is from genome assembly GCA_039519145.1 of Kokia cookei. Taxonomy (NCBI): domain Eukaryota; kingdom Viridiplantae; phylum Streptophyta; class Magnoliopsida; order Malvales; family Malvaceae; genus Kokia; species Kokia cookei. The sequence goes on along the minus strand of CM076901.1, from coordinate 41,514,428 downwards.
AGAATTTTTACTTTAGCTTTGTATAGTAAATTCTTTCAATTTACCCCTTCTCTGCTGCCTAACAGTTTCGACTTTTCTTTACTAAAAATTATTTATCTTTTAGTACAGGAATCCAATAATGTTCTTGTTCATTTATTTTGAAAATAGACTCATTAAGGATTCTCAACCATATAAATTCCAGTCTATAATAATTTTTATACATTTTTCTATGATTTTTCAAAATCAGAACAGGGGAACTCGAACCTACTCTGACCTTGTTATACAAAAACTAGTATATCTTGAAAGATACAATTCATTTCTTTCACTGTTTCTTCCAAATGAAACTACACTTAATAGGATTTAATTACATATTTTATTCAACTCTTAACTCTTTTTACACAATTTTTGGTGAATTTTCAAAGTTAATCCTCTGATTCTGTCCAATCTGTTTTAATGAGAATAATTCCTTTCTCATGTTTCTTTATACTAAATTTCGTTCAATCAGACATAATTATCATAGTTATAATTAAACATCTCATTTTCATCATGATTTATCATATATATTAAAATTATAAACACTTTAACTTAATTGTTACTAAGTCTTTTAATAATTCTAGTACTTACTTCACCTGTAAATAATTTATTCTCACACCTTAGCTTTCTCCTTTCCTTTTTCTTCAATTTGGCTCCTCTCCTTCCTCTTTCTTCAATTTCATACAAACACATATAAGCTTAAGACTAGAATTCAATACTTTTTCATTCTAGATTATGTAAATATAAATGTATGTCATGAAAATTGAATCATTTCTTATCTTTGTTCTTGAATTTCCAAATTCTAATTCAATCCCTATCCACTTTAACACTTCAAAGTGGACTCTATAAGGAAATTAAGGTGTCTACTAGCTTCCATCTATGCCTTTCTTAGGTGATGTTTAAAGAAAATGGAGGATTTTGAAGCTTGGAGGGCTTAATAATGGTGAAAGGGACTAAATTGGAATAAAAGCAAAAGTTTGGATGGAGAAGAATGACATGATGGTTGGACTTTTTAAAGAGAAGATGATATTTTTATCTTTTATAATTTTTTTTTCTCAATTTCTCTCTAGAATTTTCCACTAAAATATCTCTCTTTAATAAAATTGGTAAAATAGCACTTTTAGTCCCTAAGACTTCCAACTTTACACTTTGGCCCAAAACTTTGCCTCCAAAAATATCTTCCACCGAATTACTCTTTTGCCCCTCCTTAATCAATCTAATTCCCATGATGACTCTTAAGTCAATTTGGATAAATTACTATTTAGTCCCTCCTTTCTCACAATTACTAATTAATCCTTAAATTTTCCTAATCTTCTTATTTTAGCTACATATTCTAATTCTTAACTCCTTCTCTATACTGTTCCAACTCCGGTTCAAAAATGCGGATGTTATAATCTGCACGTTGCTCCATTCACACTGGAAAACAGTGTTATAAATACATAATATGTACACAAATACAAGGGATAAGAGGGGAATTTGATACAAAATTAATAGAAAAATCAGCAGCAAAAGTTCTTTAGCAATCAAGAAAGGTATTTTCTTGGGTTTTTTTTTATATATTTCAGTACTAATAATTTTTTTTTGGTATTTTCGAAAATATAAGTAAAGGGAGATTTTTTTGGTTACATTCTTTACCTTTTTCGCGACGATCTCCTTGCCCTGCCGCCTTGGTCGTCCGTTGGAGGAGTCATCATGAGGTACGAGTTTGAAACCCATGGCTGACCATTGAAAAAAGGGGATGTGTTTTTTATTTTGTGGGGAGAAAGAAAAGAAAGGAAAAAGCTTTAATTTTGGGAGAAAAAAGAAATGGGATTTGGGTTTGTTTTTTAGAAAGAAAAGAAAAATGAAAAACATAAAAAATATGAGTTTTAAAACCATAGTGAAACCGCGCCATTTGGGGGAAGGGATTCATGTTTTTAAATTGGACAAATTGCCCACTAGGTTTTTTCTTGTTTTAAAAATCGTTTCAATCAAGTCCTTTTGCCTTTCTTGTTATTTTTAATTCGACCTTACAATTTCCTATTTCGTGGTTTTCAATTTGGTCCTTGATCCAAAAGTGTCCAGGGGTTGCCACGTGTCAAGATTTTGGGTTTATTGCCTGTGAAGCCCTTGTTTATTTTAAAATTAGAATTCTGACCCCGAACTTTCCAAAAATTTAAAATTTACCCCTAAACTTTCTAAAAATTTGAATTTAACCCCTAAACTTTCCAAAATTCAAATTTAACGCCTGAACTTTCCAAATTTTAAAATTTTACCCCCAAGCTTTCAAAAAATTATAATTTAACCCTTGAACTTTCAAAAAATTTGAATTTGCCCCGATTTTAATGAAATTTTTTTCTATCCTATATGTATATATTACATGCTTTTAATTGTTTTCCTTGTTTATCTCATTTGTTTGATTAAATCTTTTTTATTTGCATGTGTATATTATTTTATTTGTTTGTTCTTTATTTATTCATTTGTTCAGTTATTTATTTACTTAATTTATTATCTTATTATATTTTATGTATATATTGTTTTTATTTGTAACACCCAAAAACCCAAAATCGTCGCCGACCAGGGTTCCGATGTCTTACTGTTCATATATCATTGTTCATTTTTTTAAAAATTTCGTTCAATCTTATTTAATAAAGACATCCACCCAACAATATCATAAATCATCAATCGACTATAATCACAATTCAGTAAAGGCAATAGGTCATTTCCATTATTTTTTCTGAGACTTCTACCAGTACATATTAGACAAGTATTGGTAGTTGTCAAGTCAAAAAATAGTTCAAAAATAGTGCAGGGTTCTATCGATACTCAAGATGGTTCTACTGATACATGTGACACTACTACCGAAACAAGTCGTGCTTCTACCGATACTAAAAACTCCAGAGAGCTAAGAAGTTCTACCCTACAACTTCTATCGATACAAGTTCATAAGCAACCGATACTTCTATGAGTAGAATCTACCGATACTTATCTCCCATCTACCGATACAAATTAGGTCAGTAAGAAAACCCTCTCCTACCGTGTACTTCTACCTATACAACCCTGGGTTCTACCGAAACAAGTATGCAGATTTCAATTATACACATAAATTTCCAAGTTTGCACAATAGTCTACAACATTTACCAATTTCTCCAAAATCATACCTATCCAATCATTCATCCAAATTATAACGCACGCTATTTAACCATTACACCAAAACAACTAAGTAACACAATCCTAATACATCACATTACTTTAAGTTTATATTTCACATTGAACAAGCATACAATATTTCATTAAGATCATATCAAGAATCCAACAATCCCAAAGGCTACACAAAGGACATACTATCCTAGAGGTATATTACATATAGCGAGTTATTGTAGTTGTTACCGAAGCAACTTCCAAATATATGAGTATTTTTATAATTGACCTTCAGAATATAAATGAATTTACAAAACAGTAAACAAATACACAAGTTACAAAGCCAGAAGTTCGTAAGAACAATTGACTAGAACACATTTGGTTATGGAAGAGTAATAGATTTTTTGTATTCTGTGGATTAACATTAGGTTCATCTACCGAAGCTTTAGTAATTTAGTCATCAAGGATATGAGTTATATCAACCTATAATGCTAGCTCTTGCGGGTTAGGATATAGAGATGCCTAGGATCATGTTGTGATAAAGCTGATGAGAATCCGTGACATATGTGAAGATGCTATCGACATGCGAATTTTCCATTTTTACACGCTCACACACACAAAAGCGTATGACAACTTGTATACGAGAGATCAGCATATCAAAACACACGGACCGGTGAAAACTTTTACTTCGACTGCTTATAGTCTATTAGTAGCGACATATACGGAAGACTTAACTATATTTGGTGACTGCTATAAATGAATATTTATTTAAGTTTTCTCAACTCACAATGCTACTCACAATATCCAGATTGGCCTAACATATGAAAAACCCAGTTATTGCCAAACTACAGGTCCACCCAAAGCCGTAGATATTTCCTTTTGTGGTTTATCTACCATTATGTGACCTCAGAACTCTCCTTTAGTTGTTGTAGAAAGCGACATAAGAATTTACAAAGAAAGGTAAAACTATGTCCCTGCTGTCCTACTAATTTGTATGAAACTACGAAGGTATCTGAAATCTCCCTTTCTACTGCAGATCCACTGACATCATTACAAGAAATCCCATCACTATTTAAATATCAAGATAAAAGTTCTTTGGAATCATTTGATGTAATTACTGATTTTGGGAAATCCTCAAAGAAATTTCCCATAACTTTTATTTTATTTAAATAATCTGCTGAATGAACTTGCACCTTAACATTTTTAACAAAATCAAGTTTAGCCGAATACTATAGTAATTTAATACAGACCACTTTTGCAATTATTTCACCCTAAGTCCTTACAAATTTATCACTTTAACATTTTAGTCCTTAAACATTAAAACAACCAAAAACTACTTTACAAAATAATCAAATCTAACAACCAAACTTATAAATCTTCCATAAACTTTCAAGAACAAGCTTATTCATCAATGGAAAAATTTATAACATTTGATAAAATCACAAGTTGGTCCTTGAGTTAGCTATATTAAGCTAATACGGACTCAAAAACATAAAAATCACTAAAAACGGACGAAGTTTACTCACCCAATCGAAGACACAAAGTTTGGACGATGGTTTCTCTTTTACAACTTAAGGTTTCGGCTTTACAAGCTAAAAGAAAGGAAGAAGATAACTTTTCATTCTTTTAATTTTAGCTTAAATTCATTTATTTATAAATTTACCAATTTACCCTTTATTCGCACCTAATTTCAACCAAAATTTAAGCCAAGTTTGTCCACTCAAGTTACTAATGGCTATATTACCATTTAAGTACCTTGACTTACCTTTCAATTAATAGAATTCAACTTTTGCACCTTTTACAATTTAATCCTTTTTATTTAATTAACTACCCAAAATTGAAAGAATCTCTCTTAACCAAAATTTAATACTATTCTAATGACCTCGTAAATATTAAATAATTAATATTTACAATCTAACACATCAAATTTTTGGCCTCGAAATCACCATTCCCGATCATACTAAATTAAACTAATTAGTAATTCCACATTTTATTAGGATTTAATTGCAATTTACCAAAATCTATGAGTTTCATATCATTTGATATTATTAGGCCATTTAAAGAGAGTCCAATTTCATATTTGGTCCTTCAATCATATTAAATTTTAATTAAATATATTAAACTTGTTTGCAATTTAGTCCTAAACTAATTAAGACTTAATGAAGAAATAACCCAAAAGTTAGTGGATGGTAATCATTGCACCACCGCTTGGACTTTTTGACCATGGTGTAATTACCACTTTGGTCCCTTTTATTTTTAATCAATAGCAATTAACTTTTACCTCTTTTACAATTTACTTCTTTTTCCTTAATTAAGCAATTAATCATCAAAATTACTCAACCAAACTTCAATTCACATATAATAAGACTCAGTAAATATTTAATAAAAATTTTTGTGGCTCTTAATTTCAGAAATGAGGTCTCGATACTTCATTTTCTAAAACCATTTGACTTTTGAGCTAAACCACGTACTAACTTTTAATTCAATAATTAAAATTCGTCTATTCAAAATTCCATATAAACTTATTATCCAGTCTATTTAACTTAATCACTCATTCTAAAAATTTTTTAATCGGGCTTGTTGTCCCGAAATCACTAGTTCCGACACCGCTGAAAAACGGGTTGTTACATTTGTTATTTATACTCATATATAATGTGCATATTTTTTGCATAACATGGTAATTTATTTTTTAAATACATAATTTTTTTTAATAAATCAAGACAATATTTTATGTTATGTCCTTTTAAAATTTAAATACGAGATAATTAAATATCCTTTTAAAAATTTAAATACGAGATTTTTGAAAAGCTCATTATTTTTTAATATTCGAATTGTTATGTCCTAACTTATTGGATGTGACTTTTTCTCGATTAATTCGAAATAACGAACTTTCTTCGGAAACAAAATTTATTTTCAAAATAGAATAAATATGGCATTCATGCATTTAAGGATCGCGATTTAAATTTTTCTCGAATTTTTAATTTTCAACAAATAAGATTTTGAATCGATTAGGTACCAATTTTGGACGTGCAAGTGTGCTAATCCTTCCTTATGCGTAACCGACTCTTGAACTCGTTTTATGGTTTCAAAGATCAAAATTATTTTAAGTTATATTTTTTAAAGAAAAATCTCAAAAGATGACGCATCTACACCTGTTTTAAAAAATTATTGGTGACGACTCCAATTTCTATTTTTCAAAATATAAATCGAGACTTTTTTTTTAAAAAATGATTTCGACAGTACTCAAAATAAAATGTTTGCAACTTAAGTACCCACGTTAAATTTTGATCAACAATGAGTTGGAAGATTTCACTTTTTTTTGTTTCTTTCTTGTGTTGACAGCAGTTTTTTGAATGTCTTTGTTAACAATTTTGTTATTTTTCTGATGGTTATTTTGTGACACTCTTTTAGGTATTGTTTGGAGAAAGATGGTATTGAATGTACTGTGAGGTATATTGGGTGCGTGATTTATTACAATTAGGATGGTATTCGAGGTCTGCAACTACTTCTTTGTGAAAGGATAAATTGAGCTTAAATCGATAAATGATCCAAAGAATTGTTGAATAAAATTATTCACTCAACAATATTTCATAACAAATATCGCGTCTTACTCTCTTTTTCAGTTTATGCATAATTAGGCATTCTGATTTATATTTGCATAAAAAAGTGATTCCATGGGCTGCCGTAGGGCATGTTATTTTGGTTGTAGATTTCAACCACCTCTTCACTCTTCACCCATAATAACTTTTCTACTCATGGAAAGTATATACAATAATTGAAAAACTGACTATTAATACTTGAGTTTGACAATGTGCTATCCTTTTCTGTATTGAGATGGTGTAAGCCTCTGTGTATCTCTTTTCCAAATTTGAAAAATAACTGGTTAAATTATACCTTAAGTTTATATATTCTTCTTGACATTTAATTCTTATATTTTTATTTTTAGAAATTTAATCATTTTTTTTGTTAAATCTATTAATGTGACATTATACCCGTCGTGGGTGGTGGAAAGGATGGCTAGACCACATGCGACACCCGCTCCATCGCCACCCATCCCACCTCATCCGCGCTCATTCTGCATCATCACCGCCCGCCCCGCATATTATAATAAGTATATTTAAAAAATAAAAATTTAATTTAATAATTATATTAATAAAATATTATTAATTTAATATAATATTTATCTTAATAAATATTATATTAATTTAATATTAAAGTGATTAAGTTTAATCATAGTTAAACTCTCTAGTCATTATTTTACACACTTGAATTCAAGAGAAAGTTGTAAAGAGAAAATTTTTTGAAGGGGTTATTTTGGAAAAGTTTTAGAGATATTTTTCTTATTTACAATTTGCTCAAAAGTTTAGAAAAATTGTGAAATTACTCCACTGGTAATTTTTGTGGTAAAATTTTTTATTTGAAGTGAGCTCATACTCGATAGATGTGGTCTCAGGATAACAAAGAAAGACTATTGGTCGAAACATTCATACATTTTTCATAACAAAATTGATTTATATTTATTTAACTAATTCTTATAAATATACTATATGAAGTGGGTCGCGGGACGGGTATAACAAAAATTAGGTGGGTTTAAGGACCCACGTGAGTGATGGGGTGGGAATGGTTTTAGTCTTGTGAGTCGTGGAGTGAAGATGATTTTAACTTTTGTACTCGCAATAGATTATTAGGCAGGAATGATGATGAAAATTCCGGACGGAAATGAATGCGGGAGAGCATCCCTGCACCCGTCCTCCCAATTGACATCCCTAGGATATATGTTATATATGAACAGTTTTAAAAAAAATAAGAATTAGTTTTTGTTTTTACCACTTTAAGATGGTACCAACTTGTTTGAAAAAAATGTTTTTCTTTACCACTTTAAGATAGTACCAACTTATCTTATATTATTTTATTGGATTATTAGACGGTTATTTTACTTTTTTTTAACCAAAAAAGTTTATTATTTAGGCATTTAATGTTAAAATTCCATATTTAAGTTTTCTTTTTTAAGAAAAAAGAATTTTCCTATTTGTAAATATTTTTTTTACAGAAGTAAATTATTAAAGAAGATTAAAAATAAATTTTTAATTTTGTTACATTCATTCATAAATCAAATTATAAATTCATTAATTAAATTAAGCTTGCATTGAATCTATATTGTTTGACCTTAATACGTTTTTTATTTAAATAATATAAAAAATAATTAATTACAAAAAAGTATGAAAAATTGATTAATTATAAAAATAGATATTTGCTACAGGATTCTGATGATGCCGTATAATATATTGGCGGTATCAAATTAAAATATGATGGTCTAAAATATTCAGGAACTTGATATGTAAATTTTATTTTGATTGGCAACCATACCGCCAAATAGGCTGGCGACATCAAACTTTAAATGAGTAAATTACTTTATAACCCCATTGTTTAAGCAGCTAAGTTTATGGTTCTTCATCAACCATGAATTTCAACTTGTATGGCTATCTATTCATTCAAATCCAGTATGAGAATGGTGAAATTAGCCCAATCATTAAGAAACAGTAGTAAAACTAATCATTATTAAAATTACTTATATATTTGATACTTGAATTCTCAAATTAACTTAACCAAAAATAAAGGGAAAAGAAAAGCAAGCAATTCCCTTGATGCCTATAAATAAATTGCCAACCCTTCACTTCATTTCTCACCCTCATCACAACTTATGGAAGAGAACAAACCAGGTATGACCGAGAATGTGGAGAAAGGTGAGGAGATAGAGATGGCAGCAGCAGAAGCTGATAAAAATCGACTAAAAGAAGGAAAGTTTTCGTGGGCCAAGCTGCGCCGTGTGGATTCTTTCAATTTAGAGACTGGCAGATTTTCTTTTTCTTCAAGCAAGTCCCCTCATGCCAAGGTTGTCACTCCGAATTAAACTCATTTATTTATTGCCTAAACCTGAAAACTTTTGTTTAATTTATGTAAAGCTTGTACAGGTGGGTTGGATTATGACGTTGAGTTTAGCATTTCAGTCAATTGGAGTGATATACGGGGAAATTGGAACATCTCCACTTTATGTATACGCCAGTACCTTCACTGACGGTATTGGTCACCAAGATAACCTTATTGCGGTTCTTTCCCTCATCATCTACTCCATAGTTCTAATCCCTTTTTTTCAAGTATACATTCCTCGTCTTGAGAGCCAATGACAACGGTGAAGGTAAAATTAAATAGAGTTATTCCTACTTAGCTACGCGGTCAGTGCTATCTACCATAGTTAATGTATATGACTGATCAGGTGGAACATTTGCGCTGTATTCTTTGTTGTGCCGACATGTGAAACTGAGCTTAATTCCAAATCAACAACCGGAGGGTAGAGAGCTGTCTAACTACCAGTTGGACACTCCATCCAGCCAGTTAAAGCGAGCATATAGAATTAGAGGAAAGATGGAGAACAGTTTAAAAGCCAAACTTACTATTTTCGTGGTCACTATCCTTGGGACTTCAATGGTTATAGGTGATGGGGTTTTGACCCCATCTATCTCAGGTACTCCCTGCATATCTGCTCACAGTTTGTCGCTATTAACCTTTTACTTATTACTCATTTACATTAATACAATATTCTTTCTTTTCCACGGTTCTTTCTGCGGTTGGTGGCATCAATTCCTTGGGGCAAGGTATAACTCTGACTTCTTCAACCATTTTTTGCCTGCACAAATACACCTATTGACGTAAAAATGATTGAATAATATTCAGACGCAGTGGTGGGAATTTCTGTGGTAATTCTGGTCATCCTGTTCTGCGTTCAACGATTTGGAACTGACAAAGTGGGATATTCATTTGCACCAATCATATGCCTGTGGTTTACCTTGCTCAGTGGCATTGGTTTGTACAACCTCGTCACATATGGTTGGGGTGTATTACGTGCGTTTAATGCGTTGTATATAGTGGATTACTTCAAAAGACGCGGTAAGAACGGCTGGATATCACTTGGAGGAGTAGTCCTTTGCATTACAGGTGAGGGCTTCCAGCTTTTACTTTATTTCTTTTTTTTTTATTTTCATACCCTTCCCTTTTATGTCTAAATTGTATGAACTTTTGAAAATAGGAACCGAGGCTATGTTTGCTGATCTGGGTCACTTCAGTGTTCGAGCAGTTCAAGTAAGTTATTTACTTCATGCAACCAGTGGAAAATAGGATGGTTTGATAGGACACTGTTGTACATATATATTATTCAACATTTGTTCGTGCATGGATCTGCAGATTAGTTTCTCCACTATTACCTTGCCTGCTTTACTTACTGTATATAGTGGCCAAGCTGCCTACCTCACAAAACACCCTGAACACGTTGGGGACACTTTCTACAAATCTATTCCAGGTAAACATCATTGGTTAAGAGAAATATGAAAAGGGATGCTTCGAAAACAAGTTTTGTGATGCATAATGTATTTTATTTGGATATTATGTAGATCCACTCTATTGGCCAACATTTGTGGTAGCTGTAGCTGCTTCCATTGTTGCAAGCCAAGCTATGATATCAGGGGTATTTTCAATTATCTCTCAGTCGTTAACACTGGGATGTTTTCCAAGAGTAAAGGTGGTCCACACCTCCGCTAAGTATGTGGGACAGTTTTATATACCAGACATTGACTACATGCTCATGATTGCCAGTGTTGCAGCCACTGTTGGGTTCAGAACCACAGAAAACATCGGTCAGGCATATGGTAATTAAGCTCGCCCAAATTTCTACAAATTTGAAATGCAAAACTTAAAATTTTATTCTGAAGTTTATTTGGGTATATGAATTGTAGTTAAGTGAAATTAATATCAAGGATAACTCTTCATTTCTCTTGTGTTTACAGGAATTGCTGTTGTAGCTGTAATGGTGATCACAACATGTATGGTTACTCTTATCATGCTTGTTATATGGAAGACAGACATATTATGGATTGCTCTCTTCTTTGTGTTCTTCGGCACTATAGAGACCATATATCTCTCATCAGTCTTGTCCAAATTCGTGCAAGGTGGCTGCCTTCCACTGGCCTTCTCACTTATCCTAATGACAATCACGGGAATCTGGCACTACGTGCACCAAAAATGATACGAATTTGAGCTCAACAATAAGGTTTCAACGGAGTACATTAAACAACTGGTGGAAGATGCAAGGATAAACCGGGCACCAGGAATTGGTCTCTTGTACTCGGAGTTGGTTCAAGGCATACCTCCCATATTTCCTCATTTCATTTCCAGCATTCCTTCCATCCATTCAGTTCTAGTCTTTGTCTCCATTAATAAACTTCCAACCAGCAAGGTAACACCAGAGGAGCGTTTTCTCTTCAGACATGTGGAACCAAGAGAGTATCGAATGTTCCGTTGTGTCGTAAGATATGGTTATAAGGATTTCATGGGAACACCTGTAGAGTTTGAGCAACAACTGGTTGAGAAGTTGAAGGAATTCATTCGTCATGAATATTTCATAGCTGAAGCAGAGGCCGCTGCCGTAGAGAACTCCCCCCAGAGCTCCAATATTCTAGTGAATCAAGGAAAAGACAAAGGAAGTAGTGGAAGCGCTGTTTTTGTGGAGGAAACACTGAACCAGCTCAACCAATCTCGTCGTTCCTCAGCCTCCATCCAGTCATTCAATGCGGCCAAATCAAATAGCTCGTCGGGTGGGATCGTATCAGCAGCGGCACCCATACTGGGAGCTGAAGAAGAGATGCAGTTCGTTCAGAAAGCAAAGGATGAAGGAATTATTTACCTCCTAGGAGAAGCTGAAGTGATGGCTAAACCCAATTCTTCCTACACAAAGAGGATGATTGTGGATTATGGCTATAATTTTCTGAGGAGAAACTTCAGGCAAGGGGAGAAAGTGATGATGATACCACAAACCAAACTTCTAAGGGTTGGAATGACATACGAGATTTAGAGGACTTGATGAAATGCTGTGTGAGTTTACATATAATATATGAGTATAGTGTGGTAGCTTTGTCGATAAAATATATCTTTGCTTCGGGTTAATACAAATTGCAATGCAGCTAAAGCACAACACATTTATGGCACCCATATGTTATATGATCTTTTATATTTTGTTTTCTTCCATTTAGACTTTATGTCTATAACTTCAATATAATGCTAAAACAAATTTGATACTGGAATTAAGTCAAGAGAATATAAGCAAAAAATTAGTAATAATTATGATGAGCATAAATTAAATTATGATTTAATTAGGGGTAAACTACATAGATAATCGTACAATTATAAAATAAATTTATTTTAGGTATTTGTACAAGTTTAATTTTGTCTGGACCTCGAAACTCAATTTCATTTTTATTATTTTATAAATATAAATAAATATAAAATAATATTAATTTTATTTTATTTTATTATTTATTTATTATTTTATGAATATAAATAAATAAATAAATAAATAACAAACTCAAATAATAAACCCAAATTTCAAGCCCAAATATATTAAAATACAAACCAAAAAAAAAAAAACCTTAAAAGCCCAAATAGTCCAAAACCTTAACTCAAACACAAAAAACCCTAGTCTCTTTTTTGCTCCAGCCGCCGTCGCCGTCGACGCCATCGCCCCCAAAATCTAGACTCCACGATTCGTACATTGCTCGATTCAGACCGAAAAATCCGGAAAAATGTTGTAAAACAATGTTATAAATACACAATATGTACATACAAATATAGGGGATAGGAGGGGAATTTGATACGAATACACACGAAATTAATAGAAAAAGCAGTAACAAAAGTTCTTTAGCAACCAAGCAAGGTATTTTCTTGGGTTTTTTTTATATATTTCGGTACTAATAATTTTTTTTGGTATTTTCGAAAAAATAAGTAAAAAGAGATTTTTGGGGTCAATTTCTTTACCTTTTCGCGGTGATCTCCTTGCCCCGCCGCCTTGGTCGTCCGTTGGAGGAGTCGTCGAGGGGTACGGGTTTGAAACCCATGGCTGACCATTGAAAAAGAAGGGGATGTGTTTTTCATTTTGTGGGGAGAAAGAAAAGAAAGGAAAAAGCTTTGATTTTGAGAGAAAAAAGAAATGAGATTTGGGTTTTTTTTTGTTAAAATAAAATAGAAGTAATCTTTAAATTACATGACTCTAAAAGAGTTTGAACTTAATTGTGCTTGTTGGACATTATTCTCTAATAATCATTATTGAATAAAATTATTCACTGAACAATATTCATAACAAATATCGTGCGTTAATTCTCTTTTTTACTTTACTCATAATTAGGCATTCAGATTTAAATTTGCATAAAAAAGTGATTCCATGGGCTGCCGTAGGGCATGTTGTTTTGGTTGTAGATTTCAACCACCTCTTCACTCTTCACCCATAATAACTTTTCTCTCATGGAAAGTATATACAATAATTGAAAAACTGACTATTAATACTTGAGTTTGACAATGTGTTATCCTTTTCTGTATTGAGATGGTGTAAGCCTCTGTGTATTTCTTTTTCCAAATTTGAAAAATAACGGGTTAAATTATACCTTAAGTTTATATATTCTTCATAATTTTGACATTTAGTTTTTTATATTTTTATTTTTAAAAATTTAGTCATTTTTTTTGTTAAATCTGTTAATTTGGCATTACCCGTCGTGGGTGGTGGGGAAGACGTGGATATGACCTTATACCCGCCTCATCCCCACCCGCTCCACCTCATCCCCGCTCATTCCGCATCATCTCGCCCGTCCCGCATAATATAATAAGCATATTTAAAAAATAAAAATTTAATTTAATAATATCTTAATAATATTTTATTAATTTAATATTAAATTTAATATAATATTTATCTTAATAAATATTATATTAATTTAATATTAAAGTGATTAAGTTTAATCATAGTTGAACTCTCTAGTCATTATTTTACACACTTGAATTCAAGAGAAAGTTGTAAAGAGAAAATTCTCTGAAGGGATTATTTTTGAAAATTTTTAGAGATATTTTTCTTATTTATAATTTGGCTCAAAAGTTTAGAGAAATTGTGAAATTACTCCACTGATAATTTTTGTAGTAAAATTTTTTATTTGAAGTGAACTCATACTTGATAGATGTGAGCTTGAGGATAACAGAGAAAGACTACTTTATCAAAACATTCATATTTTTAGAGAAATGCTGAGTGAGTTTACATATAATATATAAGTATATATAGTGTGGTAGCTTTGTGGATAAAATATATCTTTGTTTTGGTTAATAAAAATTGCAATGCAGCTAAAGCACAACACATTTATGGCACCCATATGTTATATGATCTTTTATATTTTGTTTTTTTCCATTTAGACTTTATGTGTATAATTTCAATATAATGCTAAAACAAATTTGATACTGTAATTAAGTCAAGAGAATATAAGCAAAAATTGAGTAATAATAAAGAGCATAAATTAAATTATGATTTAATTAGGGTAGATTACATAGATAGTCACAATTATAAAAAAAATTATTTTGGATATTCAAAATCACATGTTTGCAACTTAAGCACTCACGTTACATAGTTCAGTCATTATGATCACTCCTATTAAAATCACAGCAATACGTAACTGAACGAGTATATTTATATAATGTTACGTATTGCTGAACTTTTAATTGCTTCAATACTATTAGAAGACAGAAAGTAATAGCTTCACTTACAAGGGGCAAAATTCATGCAATAGAAAAATAAAATAATATGGTAAACAAATGAATATTTGTGATAGAATAATGAGCAATTGAATAGCAAGAGTAGAGCACTTGAGCCAATAAAGTAAGAGCATGGAATTACAATACCATTTGATTATTTACTTTGACATTAATACGCGCTTCAACAGCATCAGCCAATCTAACAATCTTGGAGTCATGGGAAATGGACGTTGCTTTTGAGAATCCCAAATTGCAAGAGGGATTTCCTATGCCCAAACATGAAGGCAGCAAATATCTGCAAAGGCATTGCTTCCCAGACTGCATTTAAATGAGATGCAGGTTATAATCGACAAAAGAATAGTCAGTCAACCTTTTATTGTTTGGGCCAAAAAAAAAAAACCTTTTATTATGTTCTCTCAGGCATAGAGATAGCAAAATTAAAAGATGAAAACCAAAGAAATTTATTAAAATTATTACTTTTCTCTTCGGAAATTGTATACTCACCAATCCCTGTGTTCTAGGCCTTACCTACTATTGTTCTGATATTTGTAGAGGACTTAGTCAAGAAGGGGACTTAAAATAAGACTGGCTACATAAATATCACATTACATTATTAGCATGAAGAAACTGATTTCTTACTCTCTTTCCATAAAAAATTCACAATAGAATTCCTTATTCGTTATTGATTTTTGGGCTTTGGTTCATAGATATGTGACCTTATCATGTACCCTCTCTTAAAATCTAAAACCCATATTCAAGTTCGGAACCTAAGACAAACTTCAAAAATACATTAAATCCCCATACCTAAGTTAATTAACATTTTACTCTTATCATCTTCTTGCTTCTAAGTTACCCCACCAAGTCAAGCCTTAAATATGTCATTTAGACCATATCTCTACTCCTCCATCTCTATTTCATATCAGCTGGATAGAAGAACTCACAGTAAAAAGCTTGAAACAAGAGCCTGTGTATATTTACATGGAACCATACAAAATCAGCCTTTCCTTTGAGTAAAATATTTTTACAACATGCTAAAGAGATCACTATGCTTGAAAGGTCAAGACAAGAAGGGAGACATCCCAAATGAAAGATATCCGCTAAAAATTAGAAAGTTTATATCAGGTGAAAGAATAGCTTCTAATTTCCATGAATAACAGATACATGGATTACAAGCGAAGTAGTACGTAATTTGCATATTAGAATGATGGCAGAAAAAACCACACAGAGACCATAGCAGCATCCTGAAAATATCATCAATAGGAATGGTGCAAGAGACAAATAATTTTAGTAGAAAATGTATCAAAAAGGAATTGCCTTATACAAAAGATCATAAAATCCACTTAGCCAAAAGCATGAAGGGAAGAACTTACATAAAGAATTAATATGCTTTCTGGAGACAAAACAATGATGTTGTATATGGCAGCATCCTACCTTCACACTGGGAAAAATCAAAGAAAACCATAACAAAGAATCTAAGAAAACCAGCCACTTAATTTTTTTTGAAAAACAAAAAGATAAACTAAGCAATACCTGGGCCGTGTTACACCATGTATAGTGAAATTGCAGGTATGCTCCAGCTCATATCAGGTTTAATATTATATAGTATCTCATTATTTATTTCAACAGTCTGAAGCCTTAAAGAAAGTAACTTTTGTCTAAGTAAAGAAAACAAATTATAGGAGCTGAATCATCATCAGTTGCAAGAAACACCTGGAAATGTTTGAGGCCAGCAGTTAACACTTAACAAGAATTGCTAAATGATCAATTACTGGTAAAAAGAAAAGCACCATAAAAATAAACTTAAACTTCAGAGGACTTGAATGAGAAGTTGGGGAAACGAAGAACAAAAGGAAAAGCTAGAGATGTAACAAAAGTTATCGAATGGAATATTAGGACAATAACGAACTCAGCCTTTTCCTACTACTTATATATTTATAGGATCAGCTACAGATCATAGTGGACCATTATACTGTAGTTTATATCCTCCTCATAAGCCAAGTGAAATAATTTCCATCTTTATAATTTCCACATATGTCTTCTTCGGTCTTGCTCTCCCTCTCTCAGCATGACAATCCAATCGGGTATCACATGACATATTATACATGGATGAAGCATCCAAAGAAAAAACAAATGTAAAAAAGAATTATAACAAAGACGATTATGTGCATCCAATTCCATAACCATTAAGGGAATTGGAAAACCAAAGAAGTCAAACAAACTCATTTACAATACACTAGGCAAAGTTACCGTTCCCTCACATCAAGGCAAGGAACTTTCACAAGTTGAACAGGTGAAATACAGTGTTTAGCATGTCTCAGCAACTTGACAATAAGGATCTTATAATCAATAAAACTATACTATCCAACTTTTAAAGAAATCTGGGAGCCTAAAATGCATTAAATGGTCTGTCATATAAGAATTTCAGGCAACTGGAAGTAGGACTAACTTTTCTTTCTTCTTGCAGATAAAGATGCAGGTAGACTTAGGGAAAATTTACAATATCAACCCAATTTATTTTCCACGTCTACAACTGAACTATTACAGAATCAAAAATATTAGCTGAAGCTTTCTAGGTGCCTTTTTCAAAAATTTAGCAAAAGATAATCAAGTGTTACAAACAAAAAGATATTTCCTAAGGTGTTCAAGAGTTCCTGCAATGCACACAATATTATCCTAATTAACCAACTTTAAAAATGGAAAAAAAGAGAGAGAAAGAGGGATAAATATAACTATTGATAACAGACTACCAGATAGATAACACTGATAAAGGTAAAATTTTAAAGAAAGTATTGAGCAGTGCTGCCAAGGGCACAAGACTCACACCAGGCACTAGAACCCTTATATTGCCTTAGGCACAAGGCACAAAAAAAGTGGCAGCCTGAGTGAATAAATCAATAGGTACATATATGAGGCTTTGCAAGTCTGTGCATATATATATAAAGCTTAAGATACATAGTTAACTCTAAAGTATGGTCAAGTTTAACATACAATCTTTTTACCAGTCAGTATGCATGATTTCCTTTGGCTAGTGTTTGTCTGTCAAGGAGCTGTAATATTGAGAAGGTAGAGTTCAGGATGATCCCTTTTCGATCCGTAAAGGTATATCAAATGAAAACAATGAAAAATCAAAGAAATTAAAGAGAAATTCAAAACAGGCAGGCCTTTTTTATGCCGGTTGCCTTCCAGAAAAAAGCGCACCTAAGGCGCACACCTTGACAACAATGGGATCAAGTACCTTAGAAGAGCGTGTGATACATCTTTCCCCTGCCATATTCTACGGAAGCTGAAGCGTTCCACAAAACACACGAGTAGGAACTGTGGCAGATAAACTTGAATTTTCCACTTCAAAGGCTTGAATTAATTACTTCAGCAACCCAAACTGAATGCTGCATTTTAACTGCATATGAAATAACAAAAGCAGAAGAATGATATAGATAGAACAAACCTGCAATCTTTATATTTAAAAGAATAAGTAAATAAATATTAACTGGGAAGAATTGACAATGGAAATAAAGTTGAATGTAAAACCTTTGTTATATGATGCCATTAGAGGGATGAGATCACTGGTCCAAATTGTTCTTTCATTAAAATCCCTCATTATGTTCAGTTTTCCTCTTTCTTCAATGTAAATTGACTGCAAATTTCATCTCACATTTTCAACTCTAGATATAAAATCAAAAAGCTCAAAATGAAGAATCAATGTTATCGAATGTACAATTGTATGTATACTTAAGCATACATCCAAAAAAAGAACCTATGCAAAATATAAACATAAGATGCATTTATTGCAAACCTGTGGTTCTTCCAATAGATCTTTGAATTAAATGTGATGACATTAAGCTTGATTCTCCCTTAAAAAGTCAATCATAAGCACTCAGAAAACTAAAATTGTGATGCGGGCTGTGCCCAGTTTCTTCTATTACGAATTATATCACGTGAACCCAGTGAAGGACTTGAATATGGAAATGGGCCATGCTTTAGTAAATTCCCTTCAGCCCCCTGCTGGAGTAACAGACCAAATGGAAGACAACCAAATAGATGTGATGGAACAAGGAAGAACAATGGAGACTCCTTCACTGGTTACAAAACAAAAGCATCGGGAAAATCAGTTTCATTCAGCATTAAGAAATCAGGGTCAAAGTTCAATAAGCTAAAATGAACCCAATAAAACAAGTAACCTTAGAATCAAATAAACCAGTCCAGTAACAAAACATTGGCTACTCTCCAGTGGAAATAAACTAAGCTCTGCAAAACAAGAGCTAGAAAGGTTTTTCGCTTTCGTCTACAATGCTTACCTGATGTATTGTAGATTGAAGAATCAAGTTGTAGCATAGCAATAGTGAAATTTAACCAAATGTATACAGTGTCATTAAAGGACAAAATTTGCTACTGTAGCTTCACTCCATTCTCTTTTCAAATTTCAAGGAGATTGAAATTCGTCACCGTAGTCTTTGAGTCTGGTTTCATTGACTTGGCCTTCTTCTCAGTATCTCATGAGGAAGATGACCGCATCACTTGTTTTGATCCACTTCTCTATGTTTCATTAGGAAGACGAATTTGGTTCACTTCTCCGTATCTTATCAGGAAGCTAACCATTTTATTACTTCGACCTGCTTCTTAGTATCTCATCAGGAAGTTGGGGTTCGAAGGTTTGCTCACATCGAGCGTGGGCTTGATTTGGTCTTTCCTCCTGTGTCTCATCAGGAAGATGATCGCGTCGTTTGTTTCTATCCGCTTCTCTGTATCTCATCAAGAAGACGAATTTGGTCCACTTCTCAGTATCTCATCAGGAAGCTAACCTTTTTATTGCTTCGCCCTGCTTCTCAGTATCTCATCAGGAAGCTGGGGTTCGAAGATTTGCTCGCATTGAGCGTGGGTTTGATTTGGTCTTCTTCTCAGTATCTCATCTGGAAGGTGACCGCATCGCTTGTTTCAATCCGCTTCTCTGTATCTCATCAAGAAGACAAATTTGGTTCACTTCTCAGTATCTCATCAGGAAGCTAACCATTTTATTGTTTCGACCTGCTTCTCAGTATCATCAGGAAGCTGAGGTTCGAAGAGTTTGCTCACATCGAGTGTGGATTCATTGGTCTTCTTCTCTGTGTCTCATCAGGAAGATGACCGCGTCATTTGTTTCAATCTGTTTCTCTGTACCTCATCAGGAAGACGAATTTGGTCCACTTCCCAGTATCTCATCAGGAAGCTAACCTTTTATTGCTTTACCCTGCTTCTCAGTATCTCATCAAGAAGCTGGGATTCAAAGATTTGCTCCAACATCGAGCCCTGAGTTGGTATACTTGCATCATCAGGAAGCTAATCATTTTATTGCTTCGACCTGCTTCTCAGTATCTCATCAGGAAGCTGGGGTTCGAAGATTTGCTCGCATTGAGCGTGGGTTTGATTTGGTCTTCTTCTCATTCCTATCGGGAAGATGACTGCACCGCTTGTTTCAATTCGCTTATCTGTATCTCATCAGGAAGACGAATTTAGTCCACTTCTCAGTATCTCATCAGGAAGCTAACCATTT
Organism: Kokia cookei; assembly: GCA_039519145.1. Lineage (NCBI taxonomy): Eukaryota > Viridiplantae > Streptophyta > Magnoliopsida > Malvales > Malvaceae > Kokia > Kokia cookei. The sequence goes on along the minus strand of CM076901.1, from coordinate 41,494,159 downwards.
TATCGCTTCGACCTGCTTCTCAGTATCTCATCAGGACGCTGGGATTCGAAGATTTGCTTACATCGAGCCCTGAGTTAGTGGATAACCACCTCATTGTTTGTGGATAACCATAATCTGCCCCGTGATCAGGGTAAGGTATTGGAGTCCTGCTCCTTTTCAACTTTTCCTTGGTGATCTTAATGATTCATCTTGCCATGTAACGGGGATGTGACCTGTGAAATAGGCTCCTATGGGCCTCTATGTAGGTCCAAATTAGAAAGTCATGATTAGAATGAATTAAATGCTCCTAACTTGCATGAATGTGTAAGATGAATGTCAGATTTATTTATTATTATTCATCTTGACATGGTCTATCGCCCGTCCAAATTCTATCATCGATGTGTTGCTCCATCTTTTTCTAGGCTATTCTTGAAGTACTTGTTTTTAAGTTTGTCTTCCAATTGGTGATATTGTTTCGGACCTCTGTAATTTCCGAAAATTCCAGAATAATGCTCATAACTTTTTGTATGATTTATTAGTTCATTATCTGTTATTTAGATGCGAAATGCTTGAACAAAATTGTGCAAAAACAAAGTCATATTTGAAAATTCTATTCAAAAGAGGATCAAAGGAAGCAACATTAGTCGAAAATTGCCAGATAGACAAAGGATAATTAGTTGCCCCGGATATTGGAAAATGAGCTGCTCTGCGCTGACTTTCTGATCATTCCTAGCTCAGATGTGTGTCTAGAAGATTTAGAGTGCTTTATTTATGCTTTAAGTTCTTAACCTTCCTCCATCTCGTCGACCTGTTCTTGATCTGAGTCGCCCTTTGCGAGTTTTTAACTTAAAATTTCCTTGGTTCTAGGAAGCCCTTTACGGGTTTTCATCATGATCCTTTTCTTTTTTTAGGCGAGACGCCCTTTGGGCCTCCATTCCATCTTTTTTTTAGGCGAAGTATTTTTTCACCAAGTTTGAATTGACGGGGTTGTATAGATCCTTGCCGTCCATTTCTGTTAGGATGAGAGCTCCTCCTGAGAAAGCTTTCTTTACCACATAAGGTCCTTCCCAATTGGGTATCCATTTTCCACAGAAATATTTATGTACGGGAAGTATCTTTTTCGAAACTAGATTTCCCTTATAAAATTCCCTGTGACGAGCCTTTTTATCGTAAGCTTGCATCATTCTTTTCTCTTGGTACATTTGGCCATGGCGGATGACTTTTAATCTCTTTTCCTCAATTAAATTCAACTGATCATATCGAGCTCGGATCCATTCAGCCTCATCTAGTTGAAGCTTAGTTAAGGCTCGAAGAGAGGGTATTTCAACCTCAATAGGCAAGACCGCTTCCATACCATATGCCAATGAGAATGGTGTTGCCCCAGTAGAAGTTCTGACTGATGTGTTCTGGAGGCGAAGAGGGAAACGATAGTTTTTTGTGCCAGTCTTTGTAAGTTTCAGTCATTTTTGCCACAATCTCCTTGATGTTCTTATTAATTCATCCACAGCTCCATTCATTTTTGGGCGATGGGCAAAGAATTATGATGCTTGATTTTGAACTGTTCGCAAACTTCTGCTATCGTGCTATTGTTCAAATTCAAGACATTATCGGACATGATCTTTTTCTGGCATCTCGTATCGGTAAATAATTTCTTTTTTCAGGAACTTGCTAATCGCAGACTTGGTAACATTGGCATATGAGGTTGCCTCTACCCATTTGGTGAAGTAGTCAATCACCACAAAGATGAATCTATAGCCATTGGAAACCTTTGGAGAAATTGGCCTAATGACATCCATGCCCCACATAGAAAAATACCAGGGAGAAGTCATGACATGAAGGTGTGATGGAGGTACATGAATCTTGTCTCCATAGATGTCTGACACTTATGGCACTTCTTGGCATAATTGATGCAATCGCCCTCCATAGTAGACCAGTAATACCCAAACCTCATTATTTATCGGGCCATCGTGAAACCATTGACGTGTGTCCCACAAATACCTTCGTGAACTTTTTCTAAGATCTTTTTAGCTTCAATTGCATTGACACATCTCAACAACACTTGATCTTTTCTCTTTTTGTACAAGATTTCCCCGTCTAGGACATATTCACTGGCCAGTCTTCTTAATGTCCTCTTTTCATTTTCTGAGGCTTGCTCAGGGTACTTTCGATCTCTTACAAATTGAAGAATATTCTGGTACCATGGGCGATCATCCTTTTCTTCTTCTTCCTTTGCCTCAATATCACAACAATGAGTAGGAGCTTCATAGATACTCATCTGAATGGGCTTTACATCTTTTGGCCTACTCACTTTAATCATCGAGGCTAAAGTGGCCAGAGCATCGGCCATCTGGTTTTCTTCTCGTGGGAGATAATGGAATGTGACGTCATCGAACTCCGTGATCAACTCGAGGACCAATCTGGTAATCCACTAGCTTAGAATCCCTTATTTCCCTATTTCTCCTTTGAGTTGATAGATTACCAGTGCGGAGTCTCCATAAATCTCTAAATTTTGATTCCCCGCTCTATGGCCGCCTATCTAATTCCCAAGATAGATGCTTCGTATTCAGCCATGTTGTTTGTGTAATCAAAATAGAGTTTGTTGGTAAAAGGGTAGTGATATCCTTCTGGTGATACCAACACTGCCCCGACCCCATTACCCGTGGCATTTGAAGCTCCATCAAAATTCAATCTCCAAGGTTTTTCTACTGTGATTACCCCTTCAGTTGTCGCAGCATACATTAAATATTCATTCGGGAAATCGAAGTTTATCAGTTTATAGTCCTCTAAAGCCTTACTGGCTAGGAGTCTGCTATCGCACTCCCTTTTACTGCTTTCTGATTGACATAGACTATGTCGAATTCTGAGAGCAAGATTTGCCATAGAGCCAATCTCCCATTCAATGCAGCTAACTCCATCAGGTACTTCAGAGGATCTGATTTTGAACACCAACCAAGTGGTATGGTATAGCATGTATTGTCTTAATCTACGTGTGGTCCAGACTAGTGCACAAAACATAATTTTTCAATTGGTGAATATCGAGTTCTGGAATCAGTGAATTTCTTGCTGAGATAATATAAGCAATACATGTAACTGAACGAAGTACAGCACCATGTTACGTATTGCTGCACCATGACCTGACTTATTATTATTATTATTATTATCACCATCATTATCGTGAATATGGGTGAAACCAGTATTGTCTTTTTCTTACCCATTTACTCCATGACCAAAAATATAAAAATATTTTTATAAAAAATATTAATGGAAAACAAATATACAATTACAAACATTAAAATTATACCATCAGATACATGATATATTAAAGGTAGTATATAAATGTTTCTTTGTCAAATAATATGTTTTATTACTGTATTCATTTACAATACTCAAAACATGGAATTTGAATATCAGAAAATTCATTGACAACTTAGAACAATAATTGTAATTCAACAGTATTTTATATGTAAACTACAACTATAAGAAGTAGACTAGACCAAAAAGATTACAGTGGGATCAGTTTGATGATGATTTGATCCCGTCTCAATTTTTATGATTCAAAGATTTAATTCATTGTACAAGTGATTCCCCGTATACTAATATAGTGATATATTCAATCTCTCACCAATGGGGGTGTTTTTCTTATTTCATTACCTTTCAAAAACCATGATAAAAATAAATAAATTTTAATTTATTTTGAAATCATATGTTTAGCAAAAAAAGAAAAAAGAGCATATTGTAGTTATGATTTGTCTTTTAAGATCTACAAAATGGGCGATATTTGCATAAGAGCTTTATACGTTAATCAAAAGCTAACTGGTCTTTCAACCCAAATTGGTAGTTTGTTTTCTTTTGGTATCTATAGAAACTTTTGTTAATTACGCTATTAATAATGCCTAAATCATCATTGAAGTCCTTAGACTTTGTATAAAGTGTGTGCCACGACACATTAGGGTCAAAACATTAAATCATTTGCTCAGATGTCAGTCAAGTTTAGGGTTTGACTTGCCTTTTGTTTTGAGGTTTTGGTTTTTGGTTTTTACACTTTTATTCGTTTAGGTTTTTTGTTTTGGCTTTGCGTAGGGATTCATTTCTAAGGTTTTTAGTTTGGCATAATCCCTGAAGAACTAAAGGAGTGTGAGAATTTTCACAATTTTGTAATATATATAAATATAAAAATTGAACAAATAATTTTTTGAAATTATTTATTTATATCTTTAATAATTGTAAATGTTTTATATCTATAAATTTTTACTTGTTTGGTAGCTTGTTTATATGTTTTTATTTTTACAATCTAAATGGTTTGGGAATGACGGGTGTGGGGTGCGCCTAAGGTTTAAGATTATGGGTTCGGGGTTCGAGGTTGCAGCAGTTCGGGTTTGAGGTTCGAGGTAGTCAGTGTTAGGGTTAACGGTGGCAGGGTTAGGGTTTTAGCTTAGGGTTAGAGCTTAGGGATTCGGGTTCGGGGCGCACGGGGTTTGGGCTGGTTTAGGGTTTTAGGTTTGGGGTGGGTTCGGGTTGGGATTGGGTTTGATGTAATGTCTCGGTTTTAGGTTTGAGTGTTAAGGGTTTAGGGTTTAGGTTTGGTTCTCGTGACGCCAGGGTTTGTGTTCGGGGTTTATGGTTTACGTTTTAGGGGGGTTTAGGGTTTAGGGTTTGGGGTATATAGTTCGGGTTAGGGTTTGCAGTTCGGGTTCGGGCTCTGCCAGTGTTGCCTACGTGTTCCTAGGTCCAGGGTTTGGGTTAGGGTTAGGGGTTAGGGGTCTGGGTTTGGTTTACCCTCACATGATTGCTATATCTGCATATTAGTAACAAGCACTATTACTAATTCATGTTACATCAAAGAGATCACCATCCTATTTCAAACACTATCCAACAATCTTCCTCAGTCCTTACTCTCAAACTAAATCAAGGAAGCTGTTTTAATATGCTGTTTGTTTCACTTACTAGTCAACTAAGGAACATACCCACTAATCGTGTTGCTCTCAGTATGCTAGCTCGATGCTATGCACTTGCTAATATAGAGGTACTTTTGTTTTTGATACTTTAGACTATGCCCTGACCCATCAAATTCGTCGTAATCAAAGATTATATTTACTAAGTTCTTTTAGCCATTTCCCAAATTCCCATAATTGCATCCTCTTGGCATTTGATTTCTTTTTAAGATTGTACGAATGGCTCATTATGTAGCTTCTAGAGGATGGCTTTGGTAATTTGCAGTGACATATCTGGCTTTGAACCTTTGAGAAGATGGTTAGAGCTATGTTTTAAGTATTTCTTTTCCCATATCAGTAAAAGAAACTTTAGAAACCAATCTTAACAAATTCCTTTTCATGAACATGAATCATGTTTGTAGGTTTATGAGAATAATGATGACAATCTTGTAGGAGTATGAAGAATACCTTAATCCATAACATTAAAATGAGAAACTTTAGAAACCAATCTAGAAATCATGATCATAATGAATTTTGATGCCTCTGATTTAATTTTGCCATTCATGAGAGATAGCAAAACTCTTGGACCAGTCTCCTTTTCTTCGAGTATCTACTTTCCCTATAAAATATCTTTAGTGTAATGGTTGGCAGGCATGTCCCTGAATTTTTCAGCATATGCAAATCTCTGTATTGCAAACCCTATTTTCAATTTATACTTGGGTCTAAGAAGAAACCCTAGTTTGAACGACCAAAGTTAAACATCTAACTTTCAAATATCCTAGAAACATCAAAATGGTCAAACACGAGGTTTCTGCAAAACCCTTTTCCAAGTTGCTTTCAATTTCTCAACGTGCAAAATTCTTTTGTTTGACTTGTTCTAAATGTTGCGGTCCCAACCACCACTTCTGGCATGCTTCCTAAATATGAACAATTGCATTCATGCTACTTTCAGGTTAGCCCTGAGCTATAGCATGATACAATTACCCTAACCTCGATATATCCTCACGGCAAGTACACTTGGAATTAAGTTGAAAATAATTCAACTTTCCTTCTCAAAAACGAACCAACTGCTAATTAAGTTTTGAATTTACAGACTGATGCATACGAGCTACTGCATGCTACAACTTGCGGGTTTCAAGTTTGCCTCCGAAGGACAATAAGATTGCCTTCTAGAGCAATCTCCCAATCTCTTCGGCATGGTAGACAGTTCTACATCGACATAATGGTTTGCAAGGTGAGTGAATCTCCCCAAATTAGAACTATACAAAGTTATGCATGGCAACTTACTTTAAAAAAACAATTAGGCATGTTTGTTTGTTTACCGTCAATAATTTGACACTCCTTTGATTACATAACCTTGAGAAGGAAATTAATAAAGCGCTAAACATGTAAGCAACCTTAATAAAATCTAAAATTGACTCAGGATTATGGATAATCACTTAAACCCTTTCCATCTAATATTCAAATGCAAAATCCTGTCTTCAACTTTGTATTCTATTTCTTATATAATCTTTTAGAAATAAGAACACAAACACCACCTACCGTTTCAGCGCTTACGTCCTTATTTAGTAAATTATGCGCTAAAAGTAAAAAATTTCTTTGATTTTGCTACTTTATGTTACATTACACCATCCAGCTCATGATAACATACCAAGAAAACAAGGCATATTCAGAAAAAAAAATTCGAGCTGGTCGTGACAAATAAAACGTTAATGGACGTACCCTTCCACACTAACCATGTTTTTGGATCAAAGCATTACATCGTGGTTAGAATTTGGATGAGGATTACTGGTTGATTTGCTCGCATTCCTTTGCTCACCTTGAGAAGCCATCACATGATACCGAGGAAAATTGTGAACTCTATATTTTAGGATTACATGAACACAAATGGGCAACCTAACATTTGTCAAAGGCTTTGAAAGGGGGCTCTATCTCGGAACTTGGACCCTTCTCATTGGATAATATTTTATCTTTGCCAACAAACCTTCACCTATTGGCCGATCATTCTAATTGTTACAACATCAGAATTAAGAAATAATGTTTGGTAAATTACTTTTACTATCTTAGGTCAGGAAATAAACGTAGGTGTCCTTGATAAAATTAAAACCGATATAATTAGATGTTTAGTCACCCACCACTACTCTCTTTTATATGCAAACCATAACCAAAATTTATTTTTGCACTTAGGTTTCACCCGGGGAGCCTTAGCATGGTTTGGGTTAAGATTTTTCTTATTTATGTATATTTCATAATTTGTTATTATCATGTTACACACACAACAAAATAGTTTACAAAATAAATCAACAAATTTATCAGAACAAAATAAAGTAACGATAAAGCATTAAGAAGATAATCAAAAGCCAAAAGGATATGATCTTAGGTAGACTAAACTATTTCCAAAGAACATTGGCAGAGCTCTAAAAGTTTATCTTGGTAAAGATGAATACTTTAACTCCGTTTTCTTTTTATAACTTAAATGTTCCAAAGCCCTCACATTAGGAGAGGCCTAGTGGGGGAGTTTGACCCCCTCCACCGTCGCTTCTAACTTGGCAAGTCCCTTTTATGTATTGAGAAATGTCGGGATGATCACGTGTTGACGGATTTGTGTTAGGATACCAGCACGACACTTGTAAAGGGTACCCCTGGTGTCGTGGTTTTGATAGCTGCGGTCCGCCGTTCTCCTCAAATGAACAGGAAAGCTCTCAAACCCTAAAGATCTTTGTTTGATTTGCAAAATTATAGATATACTCGGATTGTCATCGACTGATTCTTTCTTACTGTTAGGAATTCTCTTTCAAGAATCAGATGCCGAAATTCTAAGTTAGCTGTGATCATAGTTGGGTTGAGGGGTTTCTCTGTGCTCGACTTTATAGGCTGCTTGGTCGCCGTCTCGTCCAAATGAACAGTAAAACTCTCAAACCTTAAAGATCTTTGTTTTGATTTTCGGTTTTCTGTTTTATCTTTTATTACTGTTAGGACAAATCTCCTTTGAGAATCATGCTTGTGACCGCATCAAGTTCCTCGTGCTTCGCCGTTTTGGACCGCCATACTTGAATTTCTGTTAAGACGCTTTCAAATCACGTCATTTTTAATTGAATAATTTTATCAGTTTTTCTTTATAATTTAAAATTTAAGCTATTTGCTCCTTTATACTTTATTTTTTAATTAAATTTCAAGAAATTTTAATTTTAACATTAAATTTAAATTCAATCTTATTTATTAAAAAAACTACTGTTGCATTCACCTACATCTTTAATACTGCATTAAAAAATTACTGTTGTATTTATTGCGCATTTATACATTTCTTTTTCTATTCATTAAATATTTGATGCCTCATATATGGTTTGTTTATTGTTTGTCTTTGATATCAGTGAAACATTTCTTTGCTGATTATTTCCTTATAGGATTATGTTTTTATATTATTCCCCTAAAACCATCCAGTTAATTATAACAACAGGCCCATTTATTAGTATTAATTACAATAATCATGGAGAATTTTAGAATCTTTTCATTTTTCTGCTTAGGTGTAATGTCATGATAGTTGTTGTTCTTGTGGGTTTAAATGTTTTTGTATTTATTGATCTTTTCCAGTATCTTCAAGGAATACATATCCACTAGTTCTCCCCATCTGTAGGGTTGTCTGTTCATCTCACATACTTACTGCATAGCCTCCCTCAGTTTACAAGCTGTGGCACCTCCACCTCACCATTCCACTCCCCTTTTAAGAACTGAATACCAAGTACATGCTAATTGTTTATTTTTTTTTAGGATTTTTGTTTCCTGTTTCAGGTATGGATCTCGTGAGGAGAGCTGAAATTTTTGTTCTGTTTTTAATACTTTTTTTTTGCATCTTCAAATCCCTTGTTCATCTGGGTTTGTTTTTTCAATTTTATGTGTTTGTTTCCAATGGTTTTATAGCTTTACTTCTTTTAGGTTGTGATGCCCCTGCAAAGTGAAGGATTTTGGGCTAAGAGGTAGAGATCTCTTGTGGTTAGTGCTAAAACTTTGTAATGATTCTTTTAAATTCATAGTTCAGTTTCTTCTAAACTTCACTGTCAGAAAGACCCAACTTCTTCCTTTCTTTTCCACCAACATCACTAAGTTATGTTTCTGTTTTTTTCAGTTTTTATAGTGATGAATTGTGAATGTATGGATTCTGTGTGCTTTCTTATTAAAGTGTTGTAGTGTCCATTAAGGAGTGCATTTCTTATTTTTATCATAATAAATTAGAGAAAACGTTTTAGTCACTTTGGATTTACAGGTTAATTCCTTCTGCCAAATAGTTTTTTTAGGGATTTAATATGAAAGGACAGGTAACTATATATATCTCTACATGGCTTTTGGATTTTCCTGTTATTTACATATTGATATTCCTTAAAATCTAATTTTTCATGTAGTGTGTTAACTTTGTATATTTATTGCAGTTGTAGTGTTGTGGTTGGTGTTTAGTTTTAAGGTTTGGGATTGGTATTGGTGGTCTGGGTTTAGGGTTTGTTCTTATTTTTATTGTCTCAGTTTATGCATGGTTGTTTGATCACAAACATGTTTCATAAGAAGTTACATTCTCAGTGCACTGTGAAATGTATTCCTTTATATATATACTTCATTTTTATTTTGACTTTTCATGGGTTATATTTTGCAGATGGGTTGATGTTTTATTGTTTTACAACAGAAAAGAAATACCACAGGATGGTTTGTTTATTTAATTATAGAAAACTGTAATTCAATTTATATGTCTAGTTGCTTATTATCCTCATGTTGCTTTGTTGGTTATTTATTTTGAGAAATGGGAAAATGTTTTTGGTTTCTCAGTCCTTGACCTGCTGCTGAGGAGGAGTTTCTAGGAATGAACCCCAATGGCCACTTTGCTGTTTCCAGGTCACTATTCCATGTACTTTTTGATAAAACTACATGTTTTTATAGTTTGACTGAGGACTTTAATGCATTTACTTATATTGGTGATGTAATTAGCTATACTATAAGGACATGTATCTTGATTTTTATTTTCATTGCTTCTATGGTTTGTATATCTCAAATTCCAGTTAGCTCTTCTTCCATCAGGAATGAATTTATTGTTAAATGGGACTGAAATTTTTATTATCAAGATGAGAGGAGCATCTGTTTTCAGTGATACGTCTAAATTGCACAGTGTTTCTGCTCATTGTGGTAAGCATAAGCCATAAATTTTTATGATTACTATGTGACCTTTTGGTCACTGCGTTTCCTTTACATCCAGTTACAAATCTTAGGCTTTTAATTTTGGTACTAAGAGATCAATGTTGCTTTCTCTTTCAGATGGCAGCATTCAACATCCAGGAAGCCCTAATCTGAAGGTAAAATAGAGTTGCTATTCAGAAACTAAATCTCCTAGTTTTGGGCTCTAACTCTCGCTTGTATCCATGTTTAAGACTTGCATTTATAGTTGGTTCACCCTTACAACCTCTGTGCAATGGACTATACTTTTTATTTTCTTTGGAACTGAATATAACTTTTTTAATGTTAGATCTGTTATCCAGATTCATTAATTGTTCGGTCGCATTATTTTGTGCAGCATCAAGAGCTACAATTTGCAAACTGCTGGAATATGTTTGTTTTAATATAAATCTGGGATGGATAATGGTAGGATGGCTTCATTAGATCATGAAAGTCAGTAAGGTGATTTATCATCCATTTTCTTTTTCTGCTGTTGCCATTGTGTTGAGAGCGATGATTTTGTGGTGAGTCTGGTGGGTGTGTTTGTCAAGCTACTTTAATGTCTTCTCAACTGGTAAAGTGCCAAATTACCACTCATTTTCTTTTGTGACTTTGTCATCTGTGTTGATCAAATTACGTAGAGAGTTATTTTGATTAGTGTGAGAAGTTTAGAATAATTAATTGTGACGTGTTTTGTTGACTTCATATGTCTTGCATCACTCCCCAACTATTAAGTATAACATAGATGAATTCTAGCAGCATTCATGTTGTGATAGGTAAATAAGTTTTGCTATTTTAATATTTGCCCATGTTGGTAACTAGTCTGCTGATTATAATATGAATCTCAAAAGTAAATCAATTACCCCTGCATTTATACTAGATTAATGCACATTGATATCTGCCTCCTGTTAAGTTTATCAGCTTAATAAAGCCCTATTCACTTGCTTCAACTCCATATAAGGCTGATTGTCAAATTAAACTAATTGAAGTACCTTGTTTTCTTATCAAGTCATTAAGTTTTTTAATAGGAAGTGCCCTGAAGGACGAAGATGATGCTCCTCCAGATATACTTAGCAGAATCAGACTGGAATGTATTTTTATTTGATTTCCTTTTTAGCTTTCTACAGCATTTAGTGAAATGTTAGGAAACTAACATTTATAAAAAAATGCAGATTTTCTTCAATGTCAAAATGGTTGGTTTATTTTATTGGCTTCAAAGTTTACCTATTAAATCAAATAATCAGTTTAATTTAAAATATAAATAATAAATTTAAGCTCATTGTTTTTTAACAAATATCATCAATTTATTGCATTCAATGTCGCAACCATCAATCAATTAGTATCAATTTAATTTAAAATATAAAATTATACATTAAAATCTTTTTTGAACAAAATCAGATTGAAGCATTTGTAAGTGGTTATATTGGAACAGAGTATAGCTAACTGAACAGTTGTAACTAAGCTAAAGGTAACCAAACGGTGCATAATCAGTAACACACAAAGTACTACCTCATTTATTTTGATTTGCAGTACTGGCTTCTTAATTAGTAAGAGGGTGACAGCTGTCTACTATTTTGATTAAGTGCGTTTTTACTGTTTTCAAAATTTATATTTTGGCATAAATGAAAAAAAAAATATTTTGTTTATTATTATTGGAAATACAAAATAAATTAAAAAGCAAAGGGAACACCAGCACATACTTCCATCCATTTTGATTTTACAGCAAAGGACTGCTAAACCAGTAGGTTGGTGCAAAGCTGTCCATTATTTTGATTAGTGTGTTTTTACTGTTTTCAAAATTAATATTTGGCAATAAGATGAAATAAATCTATTTTTGTTTATCGTTCTTTGGCTGTTTCATCAGCCTTTTTATATCCCGTTCCCTTTCCATCCCTTATTTCATAGCCACTCAGCCCATTCTCTCATATCTCGAACTTCTCTGGTTTTTACATTTGGGTAAATGCAAGCCAAAAGAACACTGGCCTGCTCTCAGCAGGAAAATAATTTTGACTCATATAGTGAAATTTTCTTTGTTGTTTCTTTATATTTGTGAATTGAAATCCCAGCTTACTGATAGTCATTTCAGGTATGTTCAGCTTCAACTTTGTCTTTGCCTTTTCATTTTTTTTTAATCTGTATTGATACTTCTCTACTTGTATTTAGTTGGTTTATTGGTTTTCAGCTATAAGTCTGTCTTTGCCTCTTGCATTTCTGTTCTGATTTTATATGCATATGCATGTTTCTTGACATTTTTTTATTGGTCTTTGATATTTTGGTTCTTCTCTATTCAATTTTTATTCTATTTTTGTCATATTTTTGGTTTCAGATATCTGTTATTTTTGTTTATTATTATTTTGATTTACTCTGTTTTCCTAAGTTTTTTTTTCTTCATGAATGTCCAATTTCTTTGAAATCTTTGTCTAGGATATATTGCTTGGGCTCTGGATGCTTGGGATGTGGGGTCCATTTACGTGTACCACCTACTCTGATTAAGCCATCTGAATCCAAAAAAGTTTCATTAACTTGCATGTGGATTAAGGTGTGTTTTTTATTCTTATTTTTTTGTAAATGTTTTGGAAGTGGACACTTTGACCTAGAAGGCTGAGATACTGTTTGTGGATCTAAGGTATGCATAGCAATTTCTTCTAGAGTTATGATCATTGCATTTGAATTGAATTTTTTTAAATTTTGTCATATTTTAATATAACACTTTTTTATGTTAACTCATTGTATTGCTGGAGTTTTATTTAGTGTAAATATGGATGTAAATATGTTTGTTATTGTTTTGACAGCATTACAACTATACAAATACTCTAGTTCTTTAAGGTGTAGCTATGGTACTATTGATCACATGGAAACCCTGTTATTTGCTCTCTATCTTGACTGTGCCTTATAAAATAACGCTTGATCATTAGGTAAACATTGAAAAGGGGCATTGTCTCATCTTTAGCCTTTTGTTTATAGGTATTTGAAAGGAAGGCTGGCTTTACCTTTTCATTGTTTCAGTTATAAAATTCAATTTTGTTTTATGTTGATGGTAAATAGTTTGTAACAAAAATCTAAACCGAAATTCACTGGCAATGATTTTCCTATTAAACTGTTCCTTTTAACGAAACTAAATGATGGCTTTAGGTGAAGGATTGTTGTTGTTGGTGTTATTTGGATTGCTTTTAACTGGGGCTATCTATGTCCTGCTTTCCCTGGTGAGGAATTTAGAAATTATTTGGAACTATTTTCTATTTTAATGAAGGATTGTCAGTGAATCGTCTTGCGTTTGATTTTTATTTTATTTTTTGTATTTTAGTATTAGGAAACTACCTAGCTGAGGAATTAGGTCTATACCACATTGTTGGCACTAAATAATACTGTTACCTGAAACTTATGACTTTCTACCATTTAATATTCCATACTAACCTGTCAAGGTTTTTATTTTATTAAGATGAGCTATGGTTCGCTTGCTCTCACTGTTATTCTTAAGTTTTAGTTTCGTGTGTAGGAGTTTTATTCATATTGCTGAAAATTCATGGTTCTGGCTCCTGTTGAGGTCTGGGTTTGGTTTGGGGTGGGCTTAAGGGCAAAAAAAGAAAAAAATACTTCCACAAAAAGTAATAAAAATATGTAGAAATAAACAAAAAAAATGACTAACTTTATTTAAATAAAAACTACAATATAATAATTCAATAAATTTTAAAGTCATGTCGGATTAACTGATAAAAATTAAAAATGTTAATTATTTTACAAAAATAATATCCAAAAAATTAGAAATAAATATTAAAGTTAAAATTTCAATTAAAAAAAATTAGATAGCAATTGGAAAGTTTTATGTTACGTTGGATTAAGTCAAAAGTAATAAAAAATGAAATATATGTATACATAGATAATAAAATGATAATTTGGGGCTGAGAAATTTGTTTATAATAGTTGGTAGTGGGTTTGAGGTTGGGATAAGGGTTTGGGGTTTGTGTCCAGGGATAGGGTTCGTGGCTGGGCTTGGGCTGCGGGGTTTGGCTCGGCAGCCGGTGTTCGGGGTTCGGGGTCGGGGGCTGGGGCTGTCGGGCCGTGGCTGGGTCCGGTGTCAGGGGTTCGGGGTTTGTGTTTAGGGTTCGGGGGTCCGGGGCCGGGGTCGGGCCGGGGCTCGAGGTCGGGGCCGAGGGGTCGGGGCTTAGGTTTGCCAACTGGGTGGGTCTCAGGGTTTAGGGTTTTAGGGTTGGCCAGCCCAGGTAATGTGTCAGGGGTTCAGGCTTAGGGTTCAGGGGTTAGGGTTCTAGGGTTCAGGGGTCCAGGGTTAGGGTTTATGTTTTCTCAGGTTGTCAGGGTTCTAGCGTTAGCGATGATGTGTCCCAGGCCTCGGGGTCCGGGGGTCGGGGGTCGGGGTCCCGGGGGTCGGGGTTCGGGCTTTGGGCCTCGGGGGCCTCCGGGGTTCGGGTCGGGGTTTGTGTTCGGGTTCGGGGTTCGGGGGTTCGGGGTTCGGGGGTCGGGGTTCGGGGTTGAGGGTTCATGTTTTAGGGTTGAGGGTTGAGGCTTCAGAGTTCTAGGGTTCGAGGCTGAGGGTTAGGCCTCAGACGAGGTCTGAGGTCTAGGTTTGAGGTTTAGGGTTGAGGTTTAGGTCTAGGGTTTGTAGTGTTTAGGTCTTAGGTTAGGGTTGAGGGTTGAGGTGTTGCGAGGGTTCGAGGTTTAGGGTTTCGGGTTTCGGGTTTCGGGTTTCGGGTTTCGGGTTCGGGTTTCGGGTTTCGGGTTTCGGGTTTCGGGTTTCGGGTTTCGGGTTTCGGGTTTCGGGGTTCGGGTTTCGGGGTTCGGGGTTCGGGGTTCGGGGTTCGGGTTTCGGGGTCGGGTTTCGGGTTTCGGGGTTCGGGTTTCGGGGACCGGGTTTCGGGTTTCGGGTTTCGTGTTTCGGGTTTCGGGTTTCGGGTTTCGGGTTTCAGATTCGGGGTTCGGGTTTCGGGTTTGGGTTCGGGGTTCGGGGTTCGGGTTCGGGGTTCGGGTTCGGGTTCGGGGTTCGGGTTTGGGTTCGGGTTCGGTGTTCGGGTTCGGGGTTCGGGTTCGGTGTTCGGGTTCGGGTTCGGGGTTCGGGTTCGGGTTCGGGTTCGGGGTTCGGGAATCGGTGTTCGGGAACCCGGGGTTCGGGGTTCGGGGTTCGGTTAAACCGGGGTTCGGTTCCGGGGTTCGGTTCCGGAATCGGGGTTCGGGGTTCGGGTTCGGTTCCGGGTACCGGTTTTGGGCTTTGGGTACCGGGGTTAGGGTTACGGTTAGGATTTTAGGGTTTGCCATCAGTAATTGACAATTTAGGTTTAGGGTTTGCCATCAGTATTTAGGAATTAGGATTGGCTATGAGGATTAGGAAATTTAGGTTTACATTTTAGGATTAGATATTTAGGGATGCCAATTTAGGAATTAGGTATTTAGGTATTTAGGATTTAGGATTGAGGCATTAGGGTTTCAGACTTAGGTATTTAGGAAGTCCCCCAACATTGTGACCAGATTTTAGGGTTTGCCACCTCAGACTTAGGTATTCAGACTTTAGGTATTTAGGTATTTAGGTATTTAGGTATTACGAGGCATTTTAGGATTATATTTTAGGATTTAGGATTGAGGATTAGGTATCTAGGACTTAGGATTTGCCACCTTGCTATCTAGGATTGAGGCATTTTAGGATTTGCTACATTAGGATTGAGGCATCAGGATTTAGGATTTAGGATTTAGCATATTTAGGATTTTAGGATTTAGGATTGAGGCATTATACTTAGGATTAGGATTATGTTTAGGATTAAGGATCAAGGGATCAAGGGATCAAGGGATCAAGGGATCAAGCATGAGGATTAGGATATTAGGTATTAGGCATCAAGGGATCCAAGCACTTAGGTATTTAGGATGAGGATTTAGGATTAGGCATTAAGGATGAGGATTAGAATTGCTATCATGATTTAGGATTAGGTATTTATACTTGCTACTGAGGATTGAGGCATTAGGATTAGAGATTGAGGATTAGGTATTTAGGTATTTAGCATTTTATATTTAGGATTGAGCACTTAGGATTGAGGGTTTAGGGATGCCGGAGGGTATTTAGCATTTTAGGGTTTCAGGATTAGGTATTCTAGGATTGAGGATTAGGTATTTAGGTATTTAGGATTGGCCACGAGGTATTTAGGGTTTAGGGTTTAGGTTTAGGATTTGTAGGTATTTAGTATTTATATTTAGGATTTAGTATTTATATTTATCTAGTATTTAGGATTCAGGATTATATTTTAGGTATTTAGGTATTTAGGTATTTAGGTATTTAAGGATTAGGATTGCTATCAGGATTAGGATTGAGGATTAGGTATTAGGTATTTAGGTATTTAGGTATTTAGGATTAGGATTAGGTATTAGGTATTGGCCATCCAGCATTTAGGTATTTAGATTGTGTGATCATATTTGAGGGATTAGGTATTTGAGGATATTTAGGTATTTAGGATTCAGTATTTTAGGTATTTAGGTATTTAGGTATTAGGTATTTGTCATCCAGCATTATATTTTAGGACTTTCAGGTATTGGCTACGAGGATTGCTATCCAGCATTAGGTATTAGGTATTTCAGGGATCTAGCATTTAATATTCTAGGTATTTAGGTATTTAGATTGCTATCATACATTTAAGGCATTAGTGATCCAGGTATTTAGGTATTTAGGATTCAGGACTCTCCAGCATCTGAGGATTAGGTATTTAGTATTTTAGGTATTTAGGTATTAGTATTTAAGGATTAGGTATTTGAGGATTAGGATTAGGGCTTCCAGTATTTAGGATTAGGATTTAGCCATTCAGCATCTGATGTTTAGGATTAGGTATCTAGCATTTAGGATTAGGATTCAGTATTTAGGTATTTAGGATTGAGGATTAGGATTAGGATTAGGATCTAGTATTTAGGATTTGAGGATTGCTATCAGGCATGAGGATTGCTATCATCATATTTTATATTTAGGATTAGGATTCAGGATTCCAGCATTTAGGATTGCTATCATGTTACCATTCAGGTATTTAAGGATTTAGGATTCAGGGTTGCCATCAGGTATTTAGGATTTAAGGCATTAGGTATTTAAGGATTAGGTATCAGGCATTAGGTATTTAGGTATATTAGGATTAGGATTAGGTATTAGGATTAGGTATTTAAGGGATCCAGCATTAGGATTAGGATTTTAGGATTTAGGATTAGGATTAGGTATTTCAGGATTAAGGATTAGGATTTAGGTATTTAGGATTTTACACTTAGGATTAGGATTAGGATTAGGATTGTAGTATTATACATTAAGGATTAGGATTAGGATTAGGATTAGGTATTTAGGACTTCTAGGTATTTATATTTTAGGATTAGGATTCAGGATTCTAGGATTAGGTATTTAGGATTCTAGGATTAGGGTTTACAATTTAGGATTCAGGATTCAGGGATTACGTCGCGGTCGCGGTCGCGGTCGCGGCTTCGCGTCGTGGTCGCGGTCGCGCTCGGCGGTCGCGGTCGCGGTCGGCGTCGTGGTCGCGTCGCGGTCGCGTCGTGTCGCGGTCGCGGTCGCGGTCGCGCTCGGCGTCGTGGTCGCGTCGGCGGTCGCGTTCGTGGTCGCGGTCGGCGTCGTGGTCGGCGTCGTGGTCGGCGTCGTGGTCGCGGTCGCTGTTCGTGTCGTGGTCGTGGTTCGCGTCGTGGGTCGCGGTCGGCGTCGGCGGTCGCGGTCGCGGTCGGCGTCGTGGTCGCGGTCGGCGCCTTCGTGGTCGCTGGTCGCGGTCGCGGTCGGCGGTCGCGCTCGGCGTCGTGGTCGCGGTCGCGGTCGGCGTCGGCGTCGGCGTCGGGGTCGGCGTCGTGGTCGCGGTCGTGCCGCCGTCGCGGTCGCGTCGCGGTCGCGGTCGCGGTCGCGGTCGCGGTCGGCGTCGTGGTCGCGGTCGCGGTCGCGGTCGCGGTCGCGGTCGCGGTCGCGCTCGCGGTCGCGCCGCGTCGCGTTCGCGTCGGCGGTCGCGCCTCGCGTCGTGTCGCGGTCGCGGTCGGCGTCGGCGTCGCGGTCGCGGTCTTCGTGGTCGCGGTCGCGGTCGCGTCGTGCTCGGCGGTCGCGTCGTGGTCGCGGTCGCGGTCGCGTCGCGTTCGTGTCGCGGTCGCGTTCGGTGGGTCGCGTCGTGGGCTTCGCGTCGGCGTCGGCGTCGCGGTCGCGTCGGCGTCGGCGTCGGCGTCGGCGTCGCGTCGGCGTCGCGTCGGCGTCGGCGTCGCGGTCGCGGTCGCGCCTCGCGGTCGCGGGTCGCGTCGGCGTCGGCGTCGGCGGCTTCGCGGTCGCGGTCGCGGTCGCGGTCGCGCTCGCGGTCGCGTCGGCGCCTTCGCGGTCGCGGTCGCGGTCGCGTTCCGGCGTCGCGTCGCGCTCGGCGTCGGCGTCGGCGTCGCGGGCCTCGCGGTCGCGGTCGCGGTCGCGGTCGCGCTCGGCGTCGCGGTCGCGGTCGCGGTCGCGGTCGCGTCGCGGTCGCGGTCGCGGTCGCGTCGGCGTCGAGCAATAACCGTTAAGAGGTAATGGCGAATTGCTTAAACCCTAAACCCTAAACCCTAAACCCTAAACCCTAAACCCTAAACCCTAAACCCTAAACCCTAAACCCTAAACCCTAAACCCTAAACCCTAAACCCTAAACCCTAAACCCTAAACCCTAAACCCTAAACCCTAAACCCTAAACCCTAAACCCTAAACCCTAAACCCTAAACCCTAAACCCTAAACCCTAAACCCTAAACCCTAAACCCTAAACCCTAAACCCTAAACCCTAAACCCTAAACCCTAA